>PVKB01005333.1:0-101163 GCA_004027205.1 Ctenodactylus gundi
CGGGAAGGCTTCTGACAGGGAGCCACGGCCACGTGACCTCACTGTAAAAAATGCTAAAGATGCCAACACCGATCAGCGTCTTGAGCCCCTCCCACAGTGCCTTGCGCAGGCCTGGGATGTAAACCCAGAAATGTGCTCAGACACAGGTGGAGGAAATGAAGGGAGCAGAGCTGAGAGGCCCAGGAGGACACAGCTCTTCTGAATGACAGGGTGACAAGCCTCCGCCGTCAGGAGGGAGAAGAGGCAGAGCTATGGGGCCGTGAGTCCCAACCCAAAGGCGGGGTCTGCCCCGCATGCCACACACGGTTCACTAGCGTCTGTTAAGTTGCACCAGGTGAAGCTGAGCTCGATGTGTTTCTACAACGTGCAATGAGGATCTGTATCCCCGTGTTGGTCCACCACCTACCATGGGTCCTGCTCCCTACCTGGTCCCTAAGGCACAGTGACATGTGCTGCTGAGTAACTTACCCCCTCCCCCAGGCCCACAAGCTCTTGGTCATCACCCCAGAGCTGCCCTCCCCCACTGCAGAGACCCTTGCCTCAGTTTCTCCTCTGGTGTTTGTGGCCCCACCAGCTCCCCCTCTTCTTTCCTCGCATGGATGTAATCACATCTGTGAACTTCACACTCGTTGAGAAAGACAGATGCCCCTGTCCCCGTAGGACTCCCTGGGCATGCTGCTGTGGGCACCACCTGCAGGAGAGGAGCCCACACCCAGCCCGAAGACACTTGGAACCTCGGTGCTAGGCTCCAAAGAGGCATTTTCAGAGCTTTTTTGTCCAGTGTCTTCAAAGGTGGTGTCTGGGTTTCCAAATTAGGGACCAGGATGGTGAGGCTAAACTGTGAGGCCACGCACATGCATGTCAATTGGTGTTGGGAGAGTCAGAACTCACACCCCAGGGGCCGCATCTGAACCCTGGACCTGTGAGCACCTGGCCTTGCAGCTACTGAAAGTCAGACTCCGGAGGCAGGGTGCCATCCTGGCTTCTACTCCTGGATCAGGGCCAAGAGTTCTGTGGTGTCAAGTTTCCAGTAAGTACAAGGCTGTCAGATATAGCATATATGTGAGAGGTGGGGGCATTTGGGCTTAAGCCCAAAGCCTTCACACTGGGCTGCATCACCAGCCCGTCTCTATTTTTGATTGTGAGAGAGGATCTCGTTACACTACTAAATTGCCCGGGATGAGCTGCAGTTGTAATCCTCTTGACTCAGCCTAGAAGAGTGCTGGGATTGTAGGCTTGTACCAGCGGGTCCAGCAATGATGACCTCTGTTAAGCTTTCTCATCTGGAAATGTGTGTGAATTTTGAAGCCTATGAGAGAAGGAAGTGACAAAAGAGGCCTATGATGGACAGACAGACAGAGACAGAGAGAGAGAGAGAGAGAGAGAGAGAGAGAGAGAGAGAGAGAGAGAGAGAGAGTAGAAGGGAATCAGCAACTCTCAGTGCTTCCCAGGTACCAGGCACTGCTGAGAGACCAACTAGAATTAATTCCTGTGACCCCAACTTCTCCAGAAAGTGGGTCACAGTACAGAGTCAAAGACTGAGACACACTCTGAGGAGCAGGGAGGACAGGAGCCCTGATCTAGAGCCTGGAGCTGCCCAGTGCTGTGGCCCACACACTGTGGCCCTACAGGGCCAGGGTCGTGGCTCTTCCTCATCCGCATCTGAAGTATTCCCTGCGATTCCATTGGCACTCTGTGAGAATATGCTGAGGAAATGCTGGTGCTCATCCCAGAGTGCATCTCTAAGCTTTTTTCATAGGTTTAACTTTTATATTTTCTCTAAGTCCCTATTAATAGAATATAGTTCTACCAATGAAGTTTTTTTTTTTTGGCGGGGGGAGTAGGTAAATGAGGCCATCTGAAGTTCAGAGATGGCATAATTCTTTGCCCTCGGGGCTGAGCTGCTGTCTATATCCCTAACTCAGCCTCCAATGAGGGGACAGGCCAGCAGCCTCTGATGCCAGGATGATTGTGGAGGGGTGGCAGGGTCTGCATAGACTGTGAGGTTCCCAGTGACTGACAGTCCCCCACACTCTCGTCACTTTACCCTCATGTCCCAGTGTCAGTCCCTTGAGGTGGCCTGGACCTGCTGCCTGTCCTCACCCTCAGGTTTTCAGGCCAAGGGGAGGCAGAGGGTGGCTGCTGTAGACTCTGCTGTTCCAGAAATGTCATCCACTGCACCCTAGGGTGTTGCATGGTTTTCCTGGGCTCCTATGAGGAAGCAGCTGGGCTTCCCCCAATCTCTGCGGTGACACCAATGACTGCCACAGCACCGGTTTGGAATGGAATCCTCCCCTTTAAAACTGGTGATGGTCGCATTGTAACCCACACGGGCTTTGCCAATGAGGGTTTTACAGAAACTTGATGAGAACAGGCAGGCATTATCCCCAGAGCTTCTGGCCAATGGCAATGTCCCATGTCTGTAGGGTCTTTGGGGCACATGGAGGAGATGAAGAAAACGGCCTGAACTGGTCCTGGGAGAAGCACACAGTTCTACTCTTGCGGCAGGAGCCATGACCTGTGGTCTCATCTCGTCCCACCTGCCAACAGCTGACTGTAAACTAGAAGGAAGTAGAGATGGTTTGAGCCTCAGTTTCCCTGTCCTCTACAAATGGAGGTCAACTCCCATCTCTCTAGGAACGTGGGAAGGTAGAATCCACTATGCTAAGAGAGGAAAGGCAAGCTCGGACAGCCTTTCGCACCTCAGGGAGGAGACACGCTCCGGGGTCACCATGGTGACAGGCCCACAGCACTCACCACACGTCTACAGCTCGGAGGCCATGCGGTAGACTGTGGCTTCAGATACCTTCAGGTCGGTCCTGAGCCTCCAAGCTGCAGCCCAGAGCAAACGCGATGACCTTTCACAGGTCTAGGTCAGCCCTCAGCACAGATGAAGGCCAAGGGATTCTGCCATGGTGACATCGGGGGCAGGACAGAAGTAACCCAACACATGAAGATTCATATCAAATGGAATCAAATAGGTTTCATGAGAACCCAGGGGTGACCACAGAGAGTGTGAGGACCTCACCGTGGGGAACAGCCCACAATCCTTGACAATCGTCCACCGTAAGCAAAGCAAAATACACTGTGAGCCAAAGGTGCTGCCTTTGGCTCTGAACCCCACAAGAATGAGGGGGGGTCAGGCCCGTGTGCCTGGTTACAGGGTGCTGTTGCCAATGACAGAACTGGAAGGCGGTGATGTCACAGAATGTTGGAATCCCCTGCCCTGCACTGGCCTTGGCCAGGTTGACACACAAGGCCACCTGATCTCTTGTAGAATCTCTAGCGAGGAGGGCAACCGACTCACCCATCAGTCTTGCTGGCTGTGGAGCTAGGGTGGTGACCCTGGTCTGTCCCCACACCCCTCAGCACACTCCTCAGTGCCCGCTCCTTAGTGTGTGCGACACCCATAGAGCAGAAATCACTTCTCAGAGTTGTATTCTACAAAATGGTGCACATTGCCCCTTCATCTCTGAAACCATTAAAATGTGTAGGACAACATCAGCCTATGACACAGAGAAAAATTTAGGGTTTCAGATGTATCAACGTTTTTCTCAGTGCACTCCATTTTTGCGCTGGCTTCTCTCCCTGGGACACCTCACACCTACACTGTTTGCCCTCATGACCTCTTCATCTGGTCTTGGATGCTAGGCTGCTTCTTCAGTGTCACTGAGCACAAGTCCTTTTGGTCCATGGGGAGATGACTCCAGCCCTACAGGCTTCCCCAGCCGAGCGCATCAGGAAACGGTTCATGTCCGAGCGCTTGAGTATCTTGTGCAGTGACGGCAGCAGGACTTGGACAGGCAGTGGAGTTGTCACGTCTTCATTCAGGTCACGCAGTGCCACCCTCAGGGTCCCTGGGGAAGGGCCTTGTCCAGGGTCTGCAGGTGCTGCTGCACTGCCCTCGCCCTGTCCTATGGGCCCACAGCCCTCACCCATGCCCCAACTTCCTCCAGTCTCACCCTCTCGCAGCACATGACCTTGCTGGGGACTGACTTGCGGGGCCCTTTCTCTCTGTCCCTGGTGTCACTAGCACAGTGAGTCACCCGTGGGAGCGAATGCCTTCAGGAAGCATAGAGAGGTTGGCGTTGGCATTCCTTAGAGACGTGGGGTTTGTGTTTCCTATGTGTGCACGGTGTGAACAGAGGTGCAGAGGGTGTGAGCTCCTTCACCTGTAGGATAGTGGATGTCACTGCTCCCAGCCCCTGAGCGGCAGCGCTGGATCTCACCCCTTGTTCCACCTCACACAGCAGCAGTTTGAGTTCTTTCCTGCCTGTCTGACCTGACATTTGAGGGCAAAGTCACAGCACTACAGATCTAGAGCTACGGCAAGGACGTAGTTACCCCCACGGGCAGAGAAGGGAGAGCCCATATGACATCTGTGGCCAGGGTGACCCAGGACCTTACTAAACTTGCCTCGTGGTTTCTCTGATGGTACAGACATGGTCAGGGCCCTCTGAAGTTGTCAGGTCATCCTTGGGCCTTGGACAAATAGGTGGCCTTCATGCAGTCAGCATGGAGTCTGGGAAGGGGGAGGTGTTCTGAGTGCTCAGGAGTCTGCACCTGACATAGGGCTCCCGGCTGTGGAAAACACAGGAAGGGGAATTAACACTCTGAGGTCTTCCCACCCAGCACAGACCACTCCCCAGTGCCACAAGGCCACTTCTCTTGACCTGCAGGTCCCCATCTGAGAGCACTGGGAGGTGATCCTCTGTGCACACAGCTCCCAGCTCAGCACTGGACAGGGAGGAGGCGGTCAACAGTGCTCATTCAGTGAAGCACAACGTGGCTGCAAGCCTCCAGTCATCACAACTATATTTCTACCCAAGTGTCCTGTCAGGGACACACTTCCCCAGGAGAATACGAGGCACCTCTTGGAGAGGAGGCTTCACCACACCCTCCTGGGAGATGAGAGTTCCCCCTGCAAGCTTGGGTGGCATTGGGAGACCTTGGAGACTTCTCTGCTGGGTTACCGTGTCACTAGGAATAGCCTCTCTGACCTATTCCCCTGCATTCAGCTGCACTGTTCCAGTGCGGTGGAACAGCCAGGTATTGAGACCGATGTGTTCTCCCTCTCAGTGCAGTGGCCGCTGAGGGACATCTTATTGACATGAGATGTACCGTGTCTTCTACAGGGTGAAATGGTTCCGCAGTTACAAATTGGTGAGGGATGTCACTGGAAACAGTCCCAAGCAAATGGTTGGGACAACATCTTGAGGTACCTGTTTGGAAGGTGACTCCCCATCCCCAGATCTCTTTACTGAGAACAAGTAGGAGAGACCCCAGGTGGGCAGCTGGATGTGCTACTCTGATCAGGGGTGCAGACCAACCAACCCCAGGCGGGGGTTCTGGGGTGGGCCTCATCCAGGTGTCACCAGCTGCTGTTACACAGCTCTCACTCTGTCTCATGGGACCGTGACCTTCCTGAGAGCAGGATGGCAGTGTCCGACCTCCCAACACCGTGTCTCTCTGAGGGCAGCCCGAGCCCTCAGCCTGGGGACCTCATTCAGGGGACATCCTCATTTAGGGGACACTGGGTCACACACCACTATGTCCCACACTTGACATGTAGCTGGGAAGGGTCTTTCCTGGGAGCCCCTTTCCTCTGGTGCTGCCGTCCTACTGTCCATGACCAGCTTTCAATCACAGCTGACACATGAGACCAGGGGACACACAGTGCCAAGTACTCCTCATTACAATGATGTACCCCAGGGACCCATGTCCCACAGGGTAACCATGGTCTCCTGGGCTGAAAGCTCGTAACCCTGAGGGATGGCATATCTGTGCTGTCACTTTTCTTCTCCAGTGACTCCAGATGACACAATAGGAAAAAATTCAATTAATAATAAACAGTTGCCTGAGCTCTCAGAAGACCCTTCATAGCTGCCTCTACTCCTGGGGTTGGCTGATCAGAACTCAAGAGCAGCACATCCAGCTGCCGGCGTGGAGTCTTTCCCTACTTGCTCTCACAGTCTTGGACATGACCAGCTTGACCATTGTCACAGCTCTGCTGTTACTTCCTCTCACTTTCTATCCAGACTGTTTGTATTTTCATGATTTACCATTTCCGTGATGACTGAGTCAAGGACCCATGCCACCCACATTCAGGGTTCAGGTGAAGTACAGGAACATACTGGTGACTGAAAGACAGAAGAGGTCCCAGTAGCCTGTCACAGCCTGTCATCTGAGGGCCACAGCCCTGCCACACGGTGACCAATGGTGGGATTTCAGGCAGCAAATCATGGGTACTTGAATGAGTGGCGTTGAGAACTCTTTGGAGACCTAGGTCCTCTCTTAACACTGACAGACTGACAGGCACCCAAAGAGTGGACTGATGGGAGGTAGGGATGCCACTGCACAGGGGCCAACATTGGAGTAGGGATAAAGGGCACACAGGTGACCCTGAACATGTCTTTGCTCGTCTGTGACCATGTGATTCTTTCAAAGAATATATATATTTTTTGAGACAGGGTCTTGCTCTGTAACCCATACTGGTCCTGAACTCACTATGGAGCCCAGGCTGGCCTTGGACTCACCACAATGCTCCTGTCTCAGCCTCCCAAGTGTTGGGATTACAGGCATGTGCCACCACACCTAGGCAAGTGCTTTAACCGCTGAGCCGTTTCTCCAGTCCTCAGAGAATTTTAAGAAGGGAAAAAGCTGGGCGTGGTAGTGGCCACCTGTAATCAGGAGCTACTCAGGAGGGTTGCAAATTCATGCCCAGCTTGGGCTACTTACAAGACCCTGTCTCAAAAAATAAAATATTAAATACAACAAAATTGGGAAAAGAAATACAGATAGATGACCCTAGTGTAAAACGCAACCCAATTGGATGCGGGCATTAAACATACAAATAGAAAAGAACAAGTTAGCTCCTTCACAGAAAGGGCTTGAACCCTACCTGCCCAGGCTGAGCCCCTCCCCACAGCTCTAGTACTGATGCCAGGTGGCTTTCGGTTATTGCCACCAGCACTGTGGCCCCTCTCAGCCCAGCTGTTCTGTCTCTCTCTCTGCCCCTCAGCCCTGGTTTGCTGCAAAGGAAATAACTGGGAAGGAAGACGTCTGCAGGCTCGGGGGTCACTAAATGTAACAATTATCGCCAAGTGACAGCTCCTAAAGACAAGACCCGGGGATCCCACGACTTCTCCTCACTGGAAGGGTCCAACCATCCCTCCGAGGAGAGGTTGTGCTCGTGCGTGTGCACACACGCACACAGGGTTTGCAGCCTGTACAGGATCTGCTCCTTCGCCGTTTGCACCGGATGAGTGTATCCTATGGCAGGTTCCTGACCTCAGGTCGCCGGCTGTTCCACAGAGGTGGCAGGGGCGCACATTCCCGAGTGTCTACTGTGCGCCAAGCGCCCTCCTGGGCCTTCGAAGGCGCTCTCTCCCTCAACCCCACCGGGCCCTGCCATCGTTACTAGTCACCCTCAGCGTCGAATGCTTTGCTTTACCCCAAACAAATCACCGGTCGGCGTGTGCAGCTCCGCCAGCAGCCCCAGAGGGGCGCCCGAGGCTCTCCGCCTTCAGCGGCTCAGTCCCGGGCCCTGACATCACCGGGCCAGTTAACGCTGGCCGCCATCAGCCTACTGCAGGGTGCTGGTCTCTACCCCTGATCTTCATGGCTGTCGGTCTCCAGCGCTCTTCTGCGGGAACAGTCCTTTCCCGCCTCCTTTTTAAGACGCTGTCCACGTAACTCCAGAGAGGAATCCCGGTAGCTATACGGAGCCCGGGTGCTAAATGCCCCAGGAATAAATCCCAAGGCGACCTACATCCCCCGAAAGGGACGCTTCCCTAGAGCAGAGACTGCCCTGCGCCTCAGAGAAGTCCCGCGTGACTAGCGTTTCCCCACCAACCCGGAAAAGGGACGGCAGCGGTAGCTCCGCTAGACCTGCCCTCCTGTCATTGGTCCAAGCCTGAGCCCGCTGATTGGCGCAAAGTCAAGCCGGAATTGGTTCCAGCGTGCCTGAGGGGCCCACTTCGGACGACGCGTGGGCGGGGCCAAAGCCCGCTGGATTGCCAATGGAGGCGACGCCTCGCCGTGAATGACAGCTGGGGCGGGGCCGCGCGGCCCGTGCTGTGTGCGGCGCGCGGGGGCCGCGCGGCCCGTGCTGTGTGCGGCGCGCGGCCGGCCGGGAGGGCAGTCTTCAACTCTGATGGCCGCAGAGGTGCGTGGGGGCCGGCTGCTTGCTAGGACCCGCCTGTCCCGGGCTGCGGGACCGCCTGGCCGCTCTGCCCGGCTCCCTGAGCTTCCGCGGAGCACGAGGTCTTGGGTCAACCCTCCGGCCCCTGCTCCTGTCCAGCTGCCCCAGCCTGTCACCCCTGACTGTCACCCCTGACCTCATCTGCTTCCCGGGACCCCAGGCACCGGGGAGACCCGGGCCTTCGCCGCCGCCTCTCCCACCGGCTGTGCGGCTCTCCCGCGCCCTCGGCGGCCTTCCCTTCGCCCCTCCGTCCCCAGCCGCCTCTGTCCTGGTCGGATCCGCCCTCTCCTGCCAGGCTGTGTCAGAGCCCGGCAGGCTGCCTCTGCCTGTGAACTGTCCAAGGGCTGCTTGCTGCCTTAGGGTGGCTTCTAACTAACCTGGGTTAGGGAACATTTCCTCAGAGCCGCTTGGACCTGCCAAGCCAAGAAGTACCTGCAGCCCCCAGATATGTCCTCTGCCCTCCAAGGGCCCTGTGCTTGCCGCCCCTCTCCTGGCTAGCTGGCTCACTGGCCAGCAGCGATCCCGCCTCCTCTGGAGTGTTTGTTCCAAACGCCAGGCTCGCTTGCGCCGCAGCCTGCAGCGTGCTCCCGCTGTCTGGGGCCAGGTTCCTCCCAGGGGCAGTGACAGTAGGTAGCACCACCAAGAGCTCCTTTGAGCACCGGCTCTACACTCACAGCATGGTCTTGGAGCCGGTGGGTTGTGGGTGTGGGTCTGTTGACCTGGTTCCACCCAGCTCCAGCAGGTGGGCACATCTTGTTCCAGCTCTCTGTGTGCTCAATGGCAGGCAGTTGTGATAAACTGTGGCATGTAGCAGTCAGAAGAGAAGCTCTTCACTCGTGGGCCAGGTGGGTCATGTATGCAGAGATCAGGGGCTTGCCCTGAGCCTTGAAGGGCGGAGTCGCAGGCCTCTGCCCCTGTGTGGTGGTGCCGTGCTGGGATGGCCCCACACAGAGCATGAGTTGGTTGAGACAGACTGGACCCAGAAAGGTGAGCCAGATGCCCAAGTGACAGTTCCATGTGACAGACTGTGCTCCAGCCTGCCTTCCTGAGTTGTGTTTTCCTGCATCCCCTCCTGGGGCCAGGTGTGAACAGCACAGAGAGGCGCTTAGGCCAGTGTTGCCCTAAGGCAATGCGTGCAGGAGGAGGGGAGTTGCCAGGAGAGCGTCTGAGAGAAGGGGCTCTGCGCCCGGTGGGGTGCTTTGCCCTCTTCAGAGCCTACGCATGCTGAGTGGGTGCTTGTCCTTTCAGTTTCCACTGTCCTTTCTTGTAGTGTTACCCTCTCCATTTCTGCAGACCTCATGGAGAAAGAACTCAGCTTCCATGACGTGATGCCTATGTCCCTGGACATGGTGGATGAGAAGATTCTGCCATGGGCAAGGCCTTGGTGGACCATCTGGAGCAATTCTTGGGCCTGCTCTACCTGACAGAGGACTACAAGGTGTATCTTTCAGTGCCCCAGCAGGGAGCATTCGGGACAGGGTGGTGTGAAGGGGGAGTGCGAGGGTTCAGCTGCCTTGTGCCTGTGCTAGTGTCTCCCTGTGCCTTTTGGGGTCTCTGCCTCTGAGAAAAGGTGGACTGTTCCATTCATTCACTGCTTGGTCACTATTGTCAGGTTCCTGTCAGGATGGATCCCAGGACCTTCACTCTGGTCCAAATCTCCAGCCCCCTTTTTATTTTTGATTTGCAAACATGGCCTTGCTAAGTCTCTAAGTTGCCCACTGTCTTAGTTGCTATCTTGTTGCTCAGACGGAAGACCTGAGGTCTATAGCAGTGGGAGAGGTCCTGATAGCATGGCAGAACAGAGCTGTGGGAGGAACAGTGTGGGAGGAACGGTGGGACCAGTGCACACCCTTCCACATCAAGCCTCAAGCATCTACCCTTTCTAGCCAGGCCCCACCTCCCAAGATTACACAGTGTCCATAGGTACATGAGGCTTTGGGGGGACACTCCAGATCCAAACCACAACACCCAGCATGGACTGCTATGGCTTGGATCTGGAGCATCCCCCGAAATCCTTATGTATTTGGATGTAGTGGGGTAACTGTGGAATAGTGTGCTGTTGGGAGGTAGGGTCCGGCTGGGTGGGGCTGATGATTGCTGCCTGACCTAAAGGGATTATGTCAACTTGTTGAGACTGGGGGTTGTAGGGGGCAGAGCTTTCAGGTATGTGCTGTTGACTTGCGGACCAGGAAGTGAAGGAGGGGCACTCACCCTGGGTGTGGGCAGCCCAGCTGAGAACTTAAAGGAAGAAGAAACATTGTTACAGCTTCTTCCTGGGAAAGCTCCAGCCTTCCCTGAGTCTCCAGATGCTCTTTGTTCTTGTTTTCACTTGGCGTGTGGTGCCAGAAGCAGCTCCCCAGCCTCAGCCCTGTGCTTGGACTGTTGTGTCTACCAGCGAGTGGACTAATTAAAACCTTCTAAAAGCATGAGGTAAAATAGATCTTTCCTCCCATAAATTGGGGTTGTTGGGTATTCTGTCCCAGCAATGAATATTTAATAAAGACATGAGCCTCCTGCTGCAGTCTCCCAGATGCTGGGATTACAGGCCTGTACCAGTGACCTGGCTCATTACTGCAAACTCTTGACCAATCCCTTGGAGGAAATCACTCTGAGTCATGGAGTCCGGAGACATTCCCACAGTGACATCATTCCAAGAGCTAGCTACCCTGTTATACTGTTGAGGCCTCTAGGGGCACATTTGGCTTGTTGGTGAGAACCTTGGTTTTTGCACCTAACTTCCTGGGCCTGACCCTGAATCAGAAGAGGGTGAGATGTCCCTGGTGCACAGATATGGGGCCTATGAATTGGGGTGGAGTGAGGGGGCGTCTGCCTCAGCTCCGGCAAACCCTGGTGCCCTCCAAGCTGTGTCCACGCTGTGGTGGCTGCAGGACCTGTCCAGGCTCCTGACTGTGAACTGCATGTCACTTGCCGTTGTGGCATCTCCATGTTAAGTTGTGATCCCTGGCCAAGCTGTGCAGCTATGACTACGTGATGAGTCTTAGGTGAAGTTGGTTATGGGGTAGATCCTCTAGTATGGCCCTTGGAGACAATGAGATTTGCAGTGTGAGGGTCTGGGGTTGGTGGCCCTGCCAGAGAATGGGGACCACGCCAGGATGGGTCCCGGCTGTGCTGTCTTCCCCTTTATATCTCATGCACTGAGATGGGAAGCCCAGGCCTGAGTGAGCACTGTTGGATCTGTTGCAGATGACCCGGAGGCTCCACATTGCTACCCAGATGTGACCTTCAGTCCCTCTACAGCCCTGAGGACACATCCAGATCAGGTACGCCCCGGGCTGCTGCGTCATGCCAGTGTGGACATAACCAGGGGTAGCCAGGACCACTGCTGATCTACCTGCTGTTTGTATTTTTTGTTGTGGTGTGTTGTTGCTTTTGTTATTTCTGTTGTTTTACAATTATTTAACTGTATCGGGGTGTATTACATCCCTTTCTCCTTTCCACCTGCTTAACTCTTCCTCCCATGTATCCCCTTCCCCTCTCACAGAATTTTGTCTTCTTATACTCTTCCATCTCTCTTACTTTTTCTATGGTTTGATTTTCTCAAATTAGAGAAGCCACGTGATATTTAACCTTTTCTGTCTGATTCATTTTCCTAAACATCATGGTTTCAAGGTCCATTTTCCTACAAATGAGTCAAATTTTTGTTTCTTTATGGCAGAGTAGTACTCCATTGTGTGTGTATGTCATATTTTCTTTGTGCACTTAACTGTTGTTGTACATACTGGTGTCTTCCAAGATTTGGCTATTGTAAATTGTACAGCTATAAACATGAGTATGAATAGAAGCCTGTAATGGGATATTTATTTTCATTTTTTTTTGCGGAATCTCCAGACTGCTTTCCATAGTGGTTGTACCAGGTTACAGCCCCACTAGCAATGTAGAAGGTTTCCTTTTTCCCCACAGCCTCAGCAGCATTTGCTGTTTTTTTGAGTTCGTAACACCAGCCATTCTTAGTAGAATTGGATGGAACCTCAGTGTTGTTTTGACTTGCATTTCTCTGATGGCTAAAGATGCTGAAAGTGTTTTCATGTGTTTATTGACCATTCAAACTTCTGCTTCTCAGAGCTATCTATTCACTTTAGTTGCCCATTTTTTGATTGGGTCTTTTATTTGGGAGTGTCTCATTTTTTCAGTTGTTTGTATATTCTTTATAATAGTCCTCTGCCTGAGGAGAGGCTTTTGAAAATTTTTTCCCATTTCATCCGTTCCCTCTTTATTGTGTTGATTGTTTCCTTTGTAGTGCAGAGGTATTTTAACTTGATAGAACGCCATTTGTTGATTCTCGGTGTGCTCTCGTGTGCTTTGGGTCTTTCATTGAGAACGTCCTTGCCTATGCCTGTCTTCAAGGACTTTGCCTATTTTTCCTTTCAATAACTTTGCTCTTACCATTTAAATGTCTAGGCCTTTGATACATTTTGATTTTGGTGCCTGGCAAAAGATATGGCTCTATTTTCATTCTACTGTATGTAGCACTATTTATTAAAGAGGCTATGTTTACTAGAGTATATGTTTTTGGCCCTTTCATGCAAGACCAGATGGGTGAGGGTGCTCGAGGTTGTCTCTGCATCCTCAATTCTATTCTGTTTGTCCACCTGTCTTTTTTTATGCCACTACCATATGTTTTTTTTTTTAAATCACTGTGGCTTTGTAATATAACTTGATATCTGGTATTGGGATACCTATTGCTTTTGTTCTGTTGCTTCCTGGTCCTGTCCCAGTGATCTGGCCCTTCTGGGTTCAGTCTCAGTATCCCACCCCTTCCAGGTTCAAGCCCCTAGTCTACCACAGGCCTGTCTGCCACCACACATCTATAGTCTACCCCGTGCTCATAATCCACCCCTGCAGATGAGGCCCCATATCCTATTAACACATAGTTCCATGGACAATGAATAACATCCAAATATATGACACTTTTGGGGGACAATCCAGATCCAAACCACAATAGATACTTTTAAATGAATGTGCATCCATGTCCACATGGCTACCTTTAGAACTGTGAAGTAAGGCAGGCCTTGCATACCGCCCTTCAGGGCCCCATCTGGAAGCTACCTGGTATAAATAGCCTTGGCATCCTCCTGGGAGGAGGCCGAGTGGGTTGGATGGCGTGGCTCTTTGTTTACTACAGCTTCCTCCCAAGTCCACTATTTGATGTCCTGTAATTGAAAACATCTGCTGAGCTGGGACTGATTGCACAGGCCTTTATTCCCAGCATTCTGGAAGGCTGAGGCAGCTGGGCCACAAATTTAAGCCCTACCTGAACAATTTAGCAGCTTAGTAAGACCCTACCTCAAAATCAAAACCAAAGAATGGGCTGGGGTTGTGTCTCAGTATGGAGGCCCCTGGGTTCTCATGCTGCACTGCAAAGCAAACACACCATCAAGAACAGAGCCCCAAACTCTGAGCCCCTTCAGGTGCTGTGCGGGGTCCTGAGTGCACTACCTGGCCATCCGGGGAGGGCAAGGACAGGCAGCCTCCCTGGGCCCACGTCAGGTGTGACAGCGTTTTTGTCCCATCTCTGCTTCTGCACCCAGATCTGTCAAACCTTTTTTTCTGGTTCTCGAATGAACCTTCAAGAGACAAAGTTCAGGCTGGGGTGACTCCAGCCATGCATCCGTTACTCTTTCCTGTCCTGCTCTCCCTCTTTCCTTTCCAGGTCCTGGCCTCTTCCACGGTGGGTGACCACACAAAGGGACAGGTGCCCCGTCCTTCACTGGAGCTGTACCTGAACTTGGCTGGCCATCATGGCGTCCCTAGCCAGCCACAGAGCTGTTCCAGGGATGACCAAGACCTGAGCTTCTGGGGGAACTTGCAGGCTGGGTGGAAGTGGAGGTTAGGGTTCCCAGGACATGCCCCCTACTCTCCTGTGGTCACCTCCTCTTCCTGCTGCTTTTCAGTGGGGCCTCCTTGGTCTTTTGAGATGGGACATTGGGAAGCCCTCTCTGGTGGCTTCCTGTCTGGTGTGCACATGACTCCTGCACACTCACAGCTCCCTAGTACACAGAACATCAGGCAAGTGGCTGTGGCCACTTTTCTCCATCCAGGCACCTCTTGCCAGTACTTCCTTCCCTGGCTCAGGCAGAGACAGCATTTAGATCATCAACCTCAGCTGGGGTGGTGGTGCAGGCCTATAATCCCACCATCCTGGGAGGGTGAGGCAGGAGGATTTCGAGTTCAAGCCCAGCTTGGACAACTTAGGGACTTAGTGAGACCCTGTGCTGGCTGGGAGGGTAGAGAGCCCGGGTGAATGTGGGACCTGGGGAGCAGGGTTTCTGTCTGTTCCTCTCCTACCTCACTGGATCTCAGTCTACAGGAGCTGCAGTGACAGGTGGGGACAGCAGAGCATCATCTGCCACTTTTTAGGACTGGCCCCTGGTCTCCTGCCTTTCTCTAGAATGTGGGGAACTCACACCCAGATGCTGATTGTGAGCTGCTGGAGACTCACCTCCTCTTCCTTTCAGCCCCTCTGTCTGTCCACTGTCATCCCTCTGTTCACCCCCACCTGCCTACCCATCCTTCCATACTGGTCATACTCCTGTTGGGTGCTAGTCACTCTGCTGGCAGTGGGCCCCCATCAGGGACTACATAAACCTCCTGCACTGTGGAGCCTCTGCTTTGGAAGAAGTCAGGCAGTAAATCAGTGAAGGAAAGACGCACTTTAGAAGGATAAATACAGAGGGGAAAGTGGACTGAAAAGGGAGGGAGGGTGGAGGGAGAGCACTGGGCAAAGGCTCACGGAGAAGGTGGCCAAGACCTGAAGGAGCTGGGGGAGGAGCTCCATGGTGGTGGGGAGCTCCACCGAGGACTCCGCAGGTCTGGGCAGGGACATGCCATGGGGTGCAATGGCAGGCAGGTGGTCACAGAGAGCTCCGGTTGGGAACCTCTGCTTTCAGCTGTGGGTCCAGAGGCTGACTTCATTCCAAGGCTTCCTGCTGTAATTTCAGTCTCTGTAGGAACCAGACCAGCCTATTCCATGGTCCTGTCTCCCTTTTACTTACTGCTTGTAAGGGAGTTAGTGTGACAGGAGGAAGGACATGGGTGTATTTCTAGGGCAACATGATGCCGCAGAATAAAAGATGCAACCTCAAGGCCCCCAGAAAACCCAGCAGGCAAGTGTGCCAGGATCCTAACTGCCAACCCTGAAGTTGGCCAGAGAGGTTCAGCGCTTGGACAGGGGTGGCAGTGCAGCCATGGTCCAGTCTGGGCTAAAGGGAGGAAGAAGGAGCTTTTGAGGCCGCCACGTGTCTCTGGGTTTAAAATACATCTATTTGTCTAGGAGAGGCTGCAACTTGAACCACCATGGTATCCTTGATCCCTGATTTCCCATCTCCAGCAGAGGTAGAGGCTGCATCTCCCAGAAAGCATTTGGAGTTCTGGGAGATGTAGTACACAAGCCGAAGTGCTACAAAAGTGGTGCGTTCTGGGGAGGGTAGTTTGCTAGGGGTCGGGGGGATAAGGGAGGAGCTGCTGGAGTTTAAGCTAGCTTGGTTATTTCTCACTCAAACTTGAGTAAACTGACTGTCCTCCCTGAGCCTCTGTCTTCTATGTGTAAAATGGGCACATTAATAATTCCTACTTTGCACTTGACATCGTTCAGGTAACTAGCAAAGTGCTCAAGCACCTTTGTTGCTAAAATTCTCTTTCCTGGGAGTCCTAGCAGCCTGCAAAGCCAGTGGATGCGTTTTGTAACAAGGATGGAGAGCTGTGCTCCGGGAGGGCAGCTCTGCCTGTGACTGTGCTCCAGGCTTTGCACATGGTTGGGCTTTTGGTCCCTGGAAGACAAAAGAAAGAGGTGACAGGGCCTATCTCTGGGGAGCGTGGGGGGTCAGGAGCATGAAAGGAACTCACTTCTCTGCTGCCCGGTTAGCCCTTTTGAATGTTTTATCATGTGCATGTGTAACCTATTAAGATTCTTAAAAGAAACCTTCAGAGATGATGGTTTTTGGGAAAACCCTTGTGGTCAGAAACCCTGAGACTGACTTCCTTGTTCCCCAGGTGTAGACCTGATGGCAAACCCACAACAGAAGCTAGAAAAGGCAGTTCCCCTCCCACCCTTTCCTGCATGCCAATCCTCAGGTCAGTCCTGTGTGCCAGGTGAGCTTTTCCAGCCAATTTTACAGAGTAAGAAAACTGAGGCCCGGAGGGGCTCAGGGAGACACTGACAGGCCTGGAATTGAAACTAAGTCCTAGTTTCTTTCCTCCTGCAAATGACGCCCCCACATGCTGGGGAACTGGGGAGACAGGCGTGGGCCAGCATAAAGGACAGGGGAGTTTATGTCTAGGCCCCCTGTTTGCTGAAGCTCAGCCCGGCCACCTTCCTCTTCTGCCAGGAAGTGGATGTCCACACCAGGCGCTCACAGCACAGCTGTGATTTACATGGGCAGGGACAATTGCTTTGGCAGTTTTTTTTTTTTTTTTGGTGGGGGGGCTAGAGCTGGCTCAGCCAAAAGCCCCTCTCTGAGCTGGTCTGGGCTCCTTTATACCACCATCAGAGCCCCCAAAGCTGGGGCTTTTGAGGGCCCCTTGATTGGTTTTATCAAATCCTTAGACAAAGCAGGGTGTTTGTTTTGGTTTTTGCAGTACCGCAGACTGATGTAGAACCTTCACCGAGCGGTATGGTTCTTTCTTTCCTGCTGTCTTCCTTTCTTGAGACCAGGTTTGCCACGGCTTTTGTTTGTTTTGAGGCAGGGTCTCACTCTATAGTCTAGGCCAGCCCTGAACTCACTGTGTAGCCCAGGCTGGCCTCAAACACATAATAGCCCTACTGCCTCAGCCCCCAAGTGTGGGGGTTACAGGAGCACACCACCGCACCCGGCTTACGTGGTGAGGGGCGCTGAACACAGGGACTCACACTTGTGGGCCAGCACTTCACAGCTCAGTCATGCCCCTAGCCCCTGGTCAGATCCTTAAGTTGTCCAGGCTGGACTCGAACTTGCCATCCTCCTGCCTTATCCTCCCAGAATTCTTGTTAAGTTGCTAAATTACCCAGGCTGGGTTCAAACTCAACACTCCTCCTGCCTCAGTCCCCAGAGAGCTGGGATTACAGGTGTTCCACCACCTCTGACAACAAGACAGTTTTCTCAAATTAAAACTGCTTAAAGGCTGTGATGGATGCTTTTGCCAATTCAGATAGTATCTGGAGGGCCGTTTGGTATTTCCTTCCAAATCAAAGTCCTACGTGTGCCGTGTGTGTGACCCGCACTTACACACGAATGACCTGCCCTGGGGATGCGCTGGCCCTCGGCCCAAAGACACAGGTGAGCAGAGGCAGCGGAGAGAGCAGAGGCGCTCCGCAGCCAGCGCCGACTTCACTCGGCTGCCCTGCTCAATCCGCCTGAGGCCAGCCCAGGGCCACAGATGGCAAAAAGAAAGGAGAGCTCGCCAGGGCTAGTACTGTCATCCTGGCCCTCTGGGAGGCTGAGGCAAGAGGATCACAATTTCGAGTCCAGCCTGGGCATCTTAGCGATTTGGCGAGACCCTGTCTCAAAATCCAAAGTGAAGGTGAAGGCCCTGGGCTGGATGCCCGGGACCACAGACCAACCCCAAACAAGCAGCACCCGCTCCACCACAGCGCCAGGGGCAAGCCGGGTGCTCCCGACAGCCCTGGCGGCCCACGCGGCTGGTTCTGAGCCTGCAGCTTTGGCTCTGCTCTTGAGACTGCGTCCAGGCCCCCGTGCCACTGCTGGACACTGGCCGGAGGCGGCTGAGGATCCCATGCCAGCAGTGTCCGTGTTTGTCCCTCAGGGTTTTCCTGTTCTGTCCCCGCTTGAAACTGGCTCTCTGTGGAGACACGCTGCGCCAGCGTCCACCTGCTGCCTCCCTAGGTCCAGCCTCCAGGGGGCACCTGTGAGCCCAAGTCCTCAGAGATTCCCCGGACGTCCCCATAGGCGACAGTAAGCTCTTACTGCATACCCAGCACTGCCTTTAACACGCGCATTGAGGGCGCCAATGAGCGCACACCACAGCGGTTAGACAGCAGGACTCAACAAGCCCAGCGAAGGCCAGCAGCCTGTCCCTGAGGGCTCCGCAATGAGCATCCGAGACCGGATTTTAGCCCCCAGAGCAGAGGTGCAGTTGTCGCTGTGGTGAGGCACTGGGCCAGCCCTTATGGCCTGCAGAACCCTGGGTGCCCTCCTGTTTCACTGGGCCCCCACAGAACCCTCCCTGTACCCCGGGGCTCCCCTCGCTGGGGCCTGGAGACTGGGAGGAATGTGGGTGTTCTCAGATCTTCCCCGTGGGGTTAAGCAAGTTCAGGCACAGGCGCTGGCCACCCAGCGGGTCCACACTTCCAGGGCAGGGGTGGGGTGGGTTGGACACGTCCTCTCACAGGCCTCCCTCGCTGGCCTCTGACCACTTCCTCTTTGCTTGGGTGGAGGCAGCTGTGGCTGCCTGGAGGCTCCTCCGAGGCCTCAGGAACCCTCTGGAGGCTCCCCGCGCGCCGCCTCCCCCACCCCAGAGTCTCTGGGAGCCCCCAGAGGGCGGGAGAAGGGGCCGCCAGCCCGCAGGGGCCAGGGCACAGACCCCGAGGCCGGCCCCCTGCCACCAGGCTGGCCCGAGCTGCTGCCACCCTGGCAGGGTCCATGGAGGCCGCAGTCCTCTCTCGGCGCCGGCCTGCGTGGCCGCATCCCCGTGATGCCCAGGGCCGGGCACCTCCTACTAGGGGAGACTGGTGGTAGCCAGGCTGCAGGCTGGGGCTCCCACCCGCCCCCCTCTCCTGGCAGAATCGGGCAGGTTGCTTTTCTCCCTTGGGGTCCAGTTCCCTCACCGGTGCAGCAGAGATGAGGGACGGGTGCCTCGCAGGCTGGAGGAGCCAGGGAGGAGACGCAGGGCGGGGACTAATGGCGATCCACGGCTGCAGCCGGAGCTGGGCTCTCCCCGACCTAGTTAACTTGGGTTTACTTTTTTTTTTTTTGTGGAACTAGAGAGCCAACCCAGTTTTTCTTCATGTTGAGTTACATCCCAGCTCATTTTTTATTTTTGAATTTTGAGGCACAGTCTTACTAAGCAACTAAGTCCCCCGGGGCTGAATTTGAATTTGCAGTCCTCCTGCCTCAGCCTCCCAGAGTGCTGGGATTTCAGGCCTGTGCCAGGGGGCATGGGGGCTGACGCTACTGGGGACACCATGCAGCCACGCCGCTGCTCTGAGGTCACAGCACCCCACTCCGCTCCTGACCCCAGCTGCCCTCTGCCCACGGCTCTGACCATCTCTCTGTGGGTGGCCCGGCTGCGTGCGGGACAAGCGCAGGTCTGCAGGGAGCACTGGGTGTAGACACAGAGCCCGTCATGAGTTTGAAGGAATGTTGGTTTTGGTCACACTCGGTCACTGCTGGGGTCCGCCAGCCCTGGACGCACTGAAGCCAGGGATTTCGTGTGGTGGTAAAATCCGTATAACATAACATTTACCATTGTTGCTTTTTTTTTTTTATAGTGTCCTGCTACATAGCCCAGGGTGGTCTCAAACTTGGAATTTTCTGCCTTAGCCTCCTGAGTAGCTGGGATTCTAGGTGAGTGCCATCACGCTATGTCAGACATTTTTAAGTGTCCAGTGACATTATCCATGTGTCTACGCTAGAGTCACCAACAGAAACTTTTAATCTTCCCAAACTGAAATCCTGTCCTCATTAAACATGAGCTCCTTCCCCCAGCGGTCATCATTGACCTCCTTTCTCTCTGTGTGACTGATGACTCCAAGTCTGTCATTTAAGTAGAACTGTACATTATTTGTCCTTTCTGGCTGGTGTATTCCCCATTGTGTAATGTCTTCAGGCTTCACCCATATTGTGAGTATGTCAGAATTTTATTCCTTTTCACAACTGAATAGTATTCCACCCTGGATATTCCACATTTTGTTCACTCATCCGGTTTGTCAATGGACTGTTGTGTTGTTTCCAGATTTTGGCTGTTCGAATAATCTCTGACACCAGGGTCCAGATACCGTTGGAGCCCTGGCTTTCAATTCTTGTGGGCATATGCCAAAAGAACTAGGGGTGCAGGAATGCTTGGCGATGGTATGTTTAGTTTTTTTGAGGCGGTATCCAGTATCGGGGTGTGAAGTGGGGTCGCAGCCCTGGGGCAGTCCCTCTAGCCATACTGGATAGGGCCAGGTGGAAGCAGGACAGGCTCAGTGGGTTCTGATGCCGGCTTGGCCATTTCCCAGGTATGCGGCTGAGTTGTCAGCCGTAAAGTGAGACAGGAGGGATGTGTCCTGAGGCCTCAGGATGTGGTTGGCATGAGAGCTCTGGACGATGGCACAGGGTACTGGTGCCCCTTTCCTGCTTGTGTCTGGCCTGGTGATCTGGTCTTGTGGCGTTGGTGGCCCTTCTACGGGGCCAGGAGTGCAGGTGAAGGTTGAGCTGGGATTAGGCCAGCCTGGCCAGGTCCTGTCATAGCCTACCTGCAGGCAGCTGCCCTGCTGGCCTCGGGGTGTCCAGGAGGAGACCAGGGCCAGGCCTGAGAGGACATTCCTCCCTGGGACCGTGCCTGGGTGTGGACCTGGAGACACACATCTAGGGTTGCAGCCTTCTCCTGTGATGGGTGGGGACAGAGAAGCCTCCAGGTGGCTCTGCGACCTCACCACCCACCCACTGTAGCCCTTTCCCTTTCCATTTGCGCCTCCCCTTCTGCTGTTACCTCACCCCAAGCTGGATGAGCCCTTTGGGCAGTCACAAAGCAGTCTAGCGCTTCACAGTGTGTCCACCTTCGGAGTCGGTAGGAGGTGCGTAGGGCACTCGGTACTGCTTTGCTGGTGGAATTATTGCATGGCCCACACAGCTCCCTGAGTGGACCCTGGACTCCACCTGGTACTTCCTCTGATGGTGTCAAAGCTGCGGCTTTCTTAGGTATTTGGGGAGCCCAGAAGGGAGCCGATACCCTCTCTGAGGAATCAGATTGGATATGTTTTGACAGTGTCTTATTTACTTTCTCATGGCTGTGACTCAGTACCTGACATCCACAACTTAGGGAGGAAAGATTTATTGTAGCTTATAGTTTCCGAAGGTCACAGTCCGTTTACAGGTGGGAGGCTGGAAGCACCTGGCAGGGCTGGAGCGGGGGCAGGGCCACAGCCAGAGCTCCACCAGCAGAGATCCTCACAACATGGTGGTACCGAGAGAGAGAGGCTGGGAGGAAGGCCAGAGCCAGCACACGCCCCTCAGGTCAAGCCCAAGGACCCGCCCCTCCAGCCAGGCCTCGCCTCTCCACCCTACACAGTATCCATAGGGACAGGAGGTTTTTGTGGGGACACTCCAGATCCAAACCACCACAAGCAGTAAATAAAATAACCTCTAAAAATTTCTGATGCATTGAAGATACTCAGAAATTAATGAGCCCAAACTGGGTAGCATACTGGGAAGCTGAGGCAGGAGGATTACAAATTCCAGCCCTGTCAGGGCAACTTAGCAACATAGTGAGACATTTTCTCAAATAAACGATAAAATTTGGCTGGAATGTAGCTGAGCCTAAAGGCCTTGTCTTTAGCCTCAAGTGCCACAAAAAGTCAATGATTATTGTTTTGTTTTTCTTGTGTATGTTTACGGCACTGTGGCCTGAACCCAGGGCCTTGTTGCCCAGTTCCTGGTAATTCACACAGTTGCCTGAGCTGAGGTGGAACTTGGGATCTTCTTGGGTCAGCCTTCCAGACTACGAAGAATGGAGGCAGGTGTCATCGTGCCTGAATTATTTATTTATTTTTTATTTTGACAGATTATTATAGAGAAAGAGAGGGTGTTGTTTTGAAAGGTTTGTTGTCATGTCTAAAGTTCCACAACGTTGGAAAACTGTCCTTCAGGTCGGGCTGACTTTCTGACTGTGGATCAGGAGTAGACTCAGTAGAGGTCATCCTCAAGGGAATGGCTCAAAGTGGAAGAGACCGTGGAAGGGGAAGAACCAGCTGTGCATCTTTAGGTAAATTGCCTCACTTCCCTGGGCCCGTTTCCTGACCAGTCAAATGGGTGTGGAGATCTCCCCTTCCTGTACCTTTGGGCGAGCGGTTAGATGAGACTAGAGAAGTGGCCAGTCTTGGCATGCAGGAAGTTTTGCGGGGCCAGCTTGAGAGGTGGTGGCCGCCATGGGAAGGACCCCCAGCTTGTCCCTCTCCCCTGCAGATCTTGCAGCTGGGGTGCAGAAGCCCTGAGGACCCCTAACCCTCACACTGAAACTGTGCTCCTCCCAGGATCTCTGGGCCCCCAGGAAGGAACATTCCAGCAAGTCTGCTCAAGGTCAGGCCTCTTCCTCTGGTACCCAGCCAGGGTTGGGCCACGCCTCCAAGCTGTCAATCAACAGCACCCAACCAGCCTGTTTCCATGGACACCAGGGAGGTGGGAGCTTTTCTAGAGGGAGGATGGGGGCTTCGATGGGTGAGTTTTGGAGGCTGGTAAATTGGCTCTAAAGCAGAGTTGCAGAGCTGTCCTCACTATCACGGTGTGAAGCACAGGACCGGGGGAGGTCAGGAGCGCCACCTAGGACTCTCCTCCACCCCTGCTGCCCCTCAGACCAGGCTTGCTGGTTCGGAGTGGTGTGTTGCTCCCCTGGCTGATGTTGCCAACAGTCAGAGTGCATGGTGGTGCCCGTCACTGGCCTCCATGATTTGTAAGATTTAGCTCCTGAAGCCTCAGAGTGAACTTACCAATGGCTTCTGTTTTAACACCACTTTACAGATGAGAAACAGAGACACAGGCTCAATATCTTGCTGAGCTGTCAAGCAGGATAGCACACAAATTTAGAGGCTGAGGCAGGAGGATCTCAATATGGAGTCCCACCTGGGGAGACCCTGCCTCACAGTAAAAACCAAAAAGGCTGTGGGTATAGCTGTGCGAGAAAGCCTTGGCATATACTGCCAAAGGCCGCACAGTGGAGGAGTCACATGTGGGCTGTAATGCACATCATCTGCAGGCAGAGCCCAGGCAGGGGACCACACTACACACATCTCAGGCCAGGGCAGGAGGAGCCTAGATCCTGGGGTGTGGGGAGGTCAGTCCTGCTTCCTGGTCCTGTAGGAACCTCTCACTGGTGCTGGAGTTGAAGGGCTGGACTTTTTGAGGACGGTGTGGCTGGCACTCTTCTGTGAGGAACTGGACACCTCATGAAATGGGGCTGTCTGAAGGCAGACGTGGCCACTGTAACTGTGCTCTGCTGGTGACCACACCCCTTGTTTTGCTGCGTGGATGGTGGGTCCCAGGTGTGGTCTGTCTTGAGAGCCCTGAGCCTGCAGCCCAGGTCTGGTTCCTGCACTCCAGGCCTCTGTGTGCCTGTTCAGGGTTGTGTGGTGTCGTGGGCATCCCCACCTGATGCTTCTTAAGGCAGAGGAGAGGAAACAGGGCAGGGCGGAGAAGGCCAGAGCCCTGTGCCAGCTCTGCGGGTGTCTGCTTGGGTGATTCTGCTGCAGCGGACAGTGTGAGAAGAGACAGTACTTTGAAGAAGACGAATTTCCTCTACTTATGAATGAGTGGAATTAAAAAACAGAGTTCTAGGAGAGATTCGGATTGATAATTTCACCATGTACCCATCTGCTCACACACCCATCTGAGTGTCCATCCTCCGTGCACCCCTCCAGCCATCCATCTCCCAGCTCTTCATCACTCAGTCATCTGTCCACCCATCCACCTATCTTCCCAGCCATCTGTCTGTCCATCCATTCAATACACATTTGCTGGGTTCTAGGTTTCCACTGGGCCCTAGAAGCAGAACACACCACACGTTAGACTAAGTATCAAAGGAAAGAAGCCATTATTCAACACCTTCCTATAGTTTCTTTCTTAAACACAGTACTGGGTGTTGAAAATAAGGCCTATACCACTAAGCTACATCCATGGCCTTTAAAAAATGTTTGATAGCTTTATCAAGGTATAATTCACACCCCACACAACTCACTTGTCTAAGCATACAATTCAGGGTGTTTCGTGTAGTCTGAGAGTGGTGCCACCACCACAGTATCACCACCAATTTTTCAACCTTCCATCCCTCCAAGCAGGAGCCCCTTTCCCACCAAGCGCTCACTCCCACTCTGCCTCTGCTGTCTCTCCTCAATCACAAATCTGTCTCATGGCTCGGAAGAGTTACACATTTGGGACATTTCATGTAAGTGAGATCATGTACTATGTGGTCTCTTGTGACTTCTTTTTTATTTTTAAAAATTTGAACATGAATGTACTACAAATTCAATCACATGCTAATTATATACAACTTGGAGAACTGGTGTTTTTAGATCACTCTTCACACTTTCTCCCTCCCTTTCACCCCTCCTTTCTCCTTTCACTTTTCCCTCCTTTCACTCTCACTGTCTTTTATTTTTTTGCTAGCAATCCGTCTTCCCTCTTTCTACCCTCTCTCTTACATTAAGAACTTTTCATACATATCTTAATGGTAATCTCACATGACAGACACTATGTAACACTTAATCTTTTGTGTCTGTTTCATTTCATTGAGCACTATTGACTCAAGGTGACCCCATTTTCTCACAAATGCTTCATGTCTGTCTTTCTTTATGGCTGCCTTAATACTCCATTCTGTACATATGCCACATTTTCTGATCCATTCCTCTGTTGGTGGGCATGTAGGTTGTTTCCAGGATTCAGCTATTATGAGTTGTGCTGCTGTAAATATCGATATGCATGTATTTCTGATATGATGGCTTTAGTTCTCTTGGGGAAGTGTCCAGGAGAGCTGAGCCTGGGTCAAGTGGATTTCTATTCTCAGCTTTCTAAGAAATCTCCAAACTACTTTCTGCAGTGGTTGAATCAGATTGCAATCCCACCAATAGCATAGAAGCATTCCTTTTCCCCTAAAACTTGGCCAACAATCGCTTTTTTGAGTTCTTTGTGTAAGTCACTCTCACTTGAGTGAGATGAAATCTCAATGTTGTTTTCATTTGCATTTGTCTGATGGCCAAAGATGTTCAACGTCTTTCATGTGCTTGTTGGTCTTTTGTACTTCCTCTTCTGAATTTTTGTTCATTTTCTCACTTTTAATAGGGTCATTTGGGTGGGTTTTTTTTTTTGAGTTTTTAAAATATATTCTTGATATTAAGCCTCTCTCTGAGGCATCACTTACAAAAATTTTCTCCCACCGTGTAGGATATGTCTTCACCCCATTGATTGTTTCTTTTGCTGTGCAAAAGTGTTTTAGCTTCATGTAGTCCCATTGTTGTTGTTCTTGTGACTTCTTTTACTTAACTTGTTGTCAGTGTTTACCCATTATGTGGTGTGGATCAGTACTTCATCTCTTTTTTGTTGCTAAGTAATATTTCACAGTATGGATAAACCACATTTTGTTTACCTCTTAATCAGTTGGTGAACATATGTGTTGTTTTACATTGGGTAAATATGAATGATGCTGCTATCCATGGGCCAGTTTTTGTGTGAGCAACTTTTCATTTTTCTTGGGTATTTACCTCACAGTGGAATTTCTGAGTCACAAAGTAACTCTGTATTTAAACTTTTGAGGAGCTGGTGATGGACCCCCTCCTCAAAAAGGAATGTCATGGGGCACTGTGGCAGAGCACATGGGGTGCGACGATAGGTTGGCAGGAGTCCTGGCTTTGAAGTGACTCGCTCCCCTCACAGTTGGGCCATGTCCTGTTTCCATGCTCGCCTGGGTCAGGGGCAGGCCTCATCCTCTGCCCACCCAGGTGAACGCTGCGGCTATGCTGGGCTTAGACTTCAGAAGACTAATTCTCTTGCCTCTGGTCATTCCCTGGGGCCCAGGTGATACTGTGGCCCCAATTCATATCCACAGCCCCTCAAGGTTGTGGCCTTATTTGGAAAGAGTTCCTTTGCAGATGTGCTCGTTTCCCTACCATTGGCTTAGGGTGACTTAAACCCTGTAACTGGTGTCCTTAGAGGGGGTAGAAATGGGACACGGAGGACAGAAGATGATGTGCAGACAAGTGCCCAGGAGGAGGGCCACGTGACAATAGAGGAGACTGTGGAGCAGGCCACCTGCCAGCCAGGGACACTGAGAACCGCCTGCAACAGCCATGAGAAGTTGTCAGTGCTGCCAGGCCTCTGGCTCCAGGGCTGTCAGCTGTGGCCTTTGTTACCACAGCTTGAGGAAACTTGTACAACTGGAAAATGATGTCTGACCTATGACACATGGTGGCCTGGCTGCTAAATCAGACATGCAACAGAGGCTCTACCATGAAAGATGGTCCCATGTCCCCCAGGGATCTTTGCCATGTAGACAGGAGGGAGTACTCAGCTGCAGGCTTGTAATCCTAGCACTCTGGGAGACTGAGTCAGGAGGATCACAGGTTTGAGTCCAGCTTGGGCAACTTAGGGAGACCCTGTCTCAAAAATCAAAACTAAAATATGGACTGAGGCTATAGCTCAGTTAAGGTCCCTGGGTTGGATCCTCAGTATCATTAAAAAAAGGACAGTCTACCAGGAGAGTCCTTAAGGGTCCAAGGAAGACCCAGCTCTGCTGACAGGGCAGCCAGGGAACAGTCCCTCACTCTGGGTCGTGAGGCACTGAGGCGCGCTTACTTGCTGGTGTCTTGCTTTAACTTTTATTTATTTATTTATTTATTTATTTATTTATTTATTTATTTTGTGGCACTAGTGACATAACCCGTGGGCTTCCCACTGAGCCCTATCTCCAGCCCATTGCTTGTTTTTAAATTTGAGATGAAGTCTCATTAAAACACTAAAATAGCCAAGGCTTGGCTCTAACTTGTCATCCTCCTGCCTCAACCTCCCAGGGCACTGGAATTAGAGTCCTGAGCCACTGGGTCAGCTACTTCGTGTTTTTTTGATTTTGAAAGCTGAGCTTGGCGCTCCCCAGGTGTGTCCAGGTGCCTTGCTGTGATTCTGTCAACATGGGTACTGTTTGTAATGACAACACCTGTGACCTTCAGCACCACAGGAAACCTGGCCCCTGTGCCCAGAACAAATGGGGGACTCAGGGGGAGGGGAGGCATGCTGCCCCCAGGGGAGGGCTCCCCTCTCCTGAGACCCATCTTTGAAGGAATCTGCATTGGAACTTCGGGCACCTGCCCTAGGGTTTTTCTCCGGCTCAAATGTCCAGTCCCATAGGAGCCTCTGTGAACTCGGTGTAAATCCCTCGCTGCCTCCCTGTCACCATTTCTGCTTTGGGTGAAAGGCTCAGGCCCACCCAAAGGGGCCCTGTGGACAGCCACCTTCCCCTAGAGAAAGGAAGGCCACGGGGATTTTTGTCATTTTTGTTCATTTCCCCGTCCTTGTTGGCGGATCATCTCAGCTTCTGTGACAGGTTCGAGTGACAGATGTCACAGTCAGGAATGCGGTGTCTCAGGGAACAGAGTCTTGACCTGGCTTTCTGCACCCAGCCTGGCTCCCCACCCCCCTCACTCCCAACAGGATGATTTTTCCAAACACAGATCTGTGCAGGTGGCTCCTGTGCTCTGTGACCTTCAGTAGCTCTCTTGTGCCCTGAGGCCTGTGGCAGACTCTGCAGGCCTTGCAGGCGCCAGGCTGCCCTCCCCAGGGTCGCTATGGGACAGGGATGGTGAGTCCCCGGAGCACCTGTCATGGAGCTGCCATTGCTGCGGGAGCCTGACCTCCCTCTTTCCCCAGTCCGCTGACACAGGTATTTCCTTGCACCGATCTCAGTTCAAGAGGAACTCAGTTCTTCAGGAACCCTTCTGGCCTCTTCCAGCCTGCCTGGCCCTTCCTTTTCTCCCCTGGGCTTATCACTTCATTGTAAGCACTTCTTTTTCCTTTTTTTTTTTTTTTTTGAGATAGGGTCTCACTCTGTAGTCTAGGTTTGTCCTGAATTCATTCTTTTCCCAAGGCTGGCCTTGAACACATGGCAATCCTCCTGCCTCAGCCTCCTGAGTGCGGGAGTTACAGGTGTGCACCACCACACCTGGCTAATGCTTATGTGGTGCTGGGGGATTGAACTCAGGGACCTTCACATGCTAGGCAAGCACTCTAACCATTGAGCCATGTCTCCAGCCCTATTATTATTATTATTTTGATATTGAGGATCAAGCCCAGTGCTGTTATACTGAGCTGCACCCCCAGACCATTTCAAAAATATTTTAAAAATTTCTTTCATTTATTTTTACTTTATTTTCTTTTTTTGTGGGACTGAAGCCAGGACCTTCACATTATTCCACATCATTAGCCAATTTTGATTTTGAGACACAATCTTGCTACGTCACTAAGCATCCTATGCTGGGTTTGTAGCCCTTGGGATGTTCCTGCCTCAGCCTTCCAGAGACCTGGGATTATAGGTCTGTGCTGCTGGGCCAATTTTGTCATCTTTTTTTTTTCTTTAAGCATATTTGTTTTGTTTTGTCATATTCAGCAAAATTCAACTGTTTGGTCTATAGTTCTGTGAGTTTGAGAAATGCATAAAGTGGGATAATCCCCAAGATGATCAGTGATTCTGAGTGAATCCATCCCTCCCCTGTCACTCCCACTTGGCCCTCTTCCCGCCCGGCTGGGCCCCTGGACCCCTGGTCCGTCTTCAGTCTGTGTGGTGTCTGCCTCTCCCAGATGGCCTACAATGGAGTCCCTGAGTTTGTGTGCCTTTGCTCCTGGTGTCTGTTGCCAGCATCCTGCGTTGGAGCCTTCCTGGGCACGTGGCCTGTGGGTAGTGACCTCTCACAGACTTGCTGCTTCTCGGTGGTTGCTTGTCCCTCATGAGCTGGAAGACAAATACTTAGTGGTCTTGAGTCGGGACGAAAAACATCACAGCACAGATTTCTGTGTGGGCATGTTTTCAGTTCTCTTTGGTAAACACAGGTGAGGTTGCTGGGTCTCATGGGATGTGTGTACTGTTAACTTGTAGATGGGCGTGGCCTAGGGATTGAGCCCAGGGCCTTTGTATTGAGCTACATCCACAACTTCCCCCCTTAAAAAACTACTACTACTACTACTACTACTTCGTCTTCTTCTTCTTCTTCTTCTTCTTCTTCTTCTT
This sequence comes from Ctenodactylus gundi, assembly GCA_004027205.1. Taxonomy (NCBI): domain Eukaryota; kingdom Metazoa; phylum Chordata; class Mammalia; order Rodentia; family Ctenodactylidae; genus Ctenodactylus; species Ctenodactylus gundi. The sequence continues at coordinate 29,117 of PVKB01005333.1, forward strand.
CTTCTTCTTCTTCTTCTTCTTCTTCTTCTTTTCAATTTTGAGACAAGGTTTTAAGCTCAGTTGCTGAGTGCCCCAAGACTGAAATAGAACTTCGGGTCTTCCTGCCTCAGCCTCTCAGAATGCTGGGATTACAGGTATGCATGCTATTCTTGGCTCTGAAGCACTCTTTATGTAAGGTCAGTGAATTTTCACACATTGAATACCTCCATCGAATTGATGCCCTGTTATGGTTTGGATGTGGAGTGACCCCCAAAACCTCATGTATTTGGATGTTGTAAACTACCCATGTGCTCTTGAGAGTTGGGGCCTGATAGGAGTGTGGGACAAAACCCTGACGCTTGGCCCAGAATCCACGGATCACTAGGGCCAGACCTGGAAGGGAGATGCTGTGACTTGGCTTTCCTCTGCCATGCTGTGGAGCTGCCTTTGCCTCCACCTCTGCCATGTGCTTCCGCCATTACCAGCTGCCAGTAAATGAACTGAGACCTTCTGAAACTGTGAGCTAAAATAAATCTCTCCTCCCTTAAATTGTGAGTGTTGGGTATTGAGTCACAGTGAGGAAAAAATAACTAAGAGACACCTCATTAACAAATTTGGAACTTGGGTGCAGGCCTGGAATCTCAGAACTCCGGAAGACTGAGAGACTGAGGCAGAATAAGGGGAGAATCCATTGTTCCAGGCCTGTCTCCCAGCTTCTGGTGGTCAGCGGTGGCCCTTGCAGTCCCTTGTACCCATATCACCCTAGTCTCTGCCCCGCCCTCACATGGTCTTCTTCTTCACAAGTTCAAGTCCAGCCTGGGTAATTTAGCAGGACCTTCAAAAAATAAAAATGATCTGGGAATGTAGCTTAGGGTGAAGGCCATGGACTTGATCCTCAGTACCATGAAGAAAGAGAGATGAGACGAGAAGAGAAGAGGAGAGAAGAGAAGAGACAAAAAGCACCCGGCAGTCCAGGACTCACCTTGAACACCCTCTTAAACCCATCTCCCTGAGGGTGGCTCCATCAGCCTTGCTTCTAAGATGGTGTTAGCTCTCTGGAATGACCAAGGTGTGCTCAGCCAAGAACATTTAAAAAATACTGAAGGTAGGAACAAAAACCCGAGGCCCATAATAATATACTGAATGACCTTTTAACAAATACTACTTTTTAAATCATAAAATTGCACAAGTCCTAAGTGCAAAACTCAATATATTTTAATAAAAGGTACCACCCACATACCCCAAGAGATCAAAATCTAGAACATGGCAGCCCCGCCAAGAGCCTTTTCCTGCCTCCAGCCGAACAAAGACTTCTAAGGATAGTAATCTGTTTTTAACATGGCTTGGTTTTTAATTAGTTTACTTTTGACTTTGAGACAGGATCTTGTGAAATTGCCCAGGCTAAGCTTGAATTTGTGATCTTTCTGCCTCAGCCTCCCAAAATGTTGGAATTACAGGTCTGTGTCACCATACCTGGCTAACATGGCCTACTTGTAATGGAGCAGGGCTCTTCCTGGAGAGCTGTTCATCTTTCAAAACTCAGTTCTGGGGCCAGGGGAACAGCTTACTACTCGAGAGGCTCTGGGTTTAATCTCTAGCACTATAAAGTAAGCAAAATCAAACTCCCCTACAAGATGCAGTTTCTGAGGTCATATCCTCTGAGAAGTCGTCTTGGTCAGCCCCGGTCCACTGCTTCCCCACAGTCCACCCCATCTTCCTGGTGGTTTTCTGAGGTTTTCTATAGTCCTCAGCAGAGGGAGGAATTGACATTTGAGATGCAGACACAGAGGACCGTGTGAGGGCAGGGGCAGAGACTGGAATGATGCGGGTAAAGGGACGGCAAGGGCCGCCATCGGCCACCAGAAGCTGGGAGACAGGCCTGGAACAACAGATTCTCCCCCTGGCCTCCAGGGGACCTACGCCAGGCACCATGACTGCAGGTGCAAGCCTTGGGAGAAGAAGGAAAGTATGTTCCTTTTCTCTCTGAATGTCTGTCTCTCTCTGTGTCACTGTCTTTCCTTGTGTGCACACACGTGTTTGAATCCAGAGACTTTGCACTGAGCTCCATTCCTAGCCAGGCTGGGCACAGCCTTGTGATGCTCATGCCTCAGCCTCCCAGAATGCTGGAATTACAGGTGCATAGCCCTGTGTCCGGTTATATTTCTGTTTTTTTTTTTTTTTTTTAGGTCACCAAGTGTGAGTGGGCTTTGTGAGCTCGGTGTTTGTTGAATGAAAGAAAGAGTGGTGTGAGGAGGCTCCTGGTCATGCTGGAGCCACAGGGAGGTCCCCAGGTGATCGCTGTATCTCTGCTGGTCACTCTAGGCCTTATGACAGCTGCGGGACCCTGGGGCTTATCCAAGGTGACGTCAATTCCCTTTGTCCCCAGTAACTGCCACCCTCTCTCATTGTGTGCCCAAGGGGGTTCTGTCACAGGACAGGGTAGGGGTAGGGGAAGCCACCCACCCCCCAGCATCCAGCCAAATGTGGAACCCTGTTTCCTTGGAAAGCAGTTGAGGCAGAAAATGCACTCGTGACCCAGTGCTGGCCAATGAAACAGGCCAAGGGTCAGGCTGGGGGTCTGAGGGTGGGTCCCTGGGTCCCTCCCTCTGGCTTTTCCCCTTTTGGGACCTGGTGCAGGGCATAGCAGACATGGGAAGGACCCTGTCCTCCCCGGCATCCTGACAGATGTGACCTTCTGGTGGATGGTATGCCTCTTCCTGGGTGGCCACCAGTGGAGACTCTGACCCTTAGTGACACGCTAGCCCTCCGGGGGCACTGTACCCAGTCCTATAGCCTGGGAAAGTGAGGTGTGGAGCCGAAGCTCCCACAAGCCTGCCAGGCCCATGGCCCACAGTCTCAGCTACTCTCACACTTGGTCCCTCTTGGTCTCCAGCCCATCTCTCTTGATTTGTTTTACCCTTGGCAGTGGAGACTGAACCCAGAGCCTTCACATCACACCAGCTCCACTTTCAGCCCTTTAAAAAATAGTTTGCATGTATTTTTTTTTTTTTTTTTTGAGACAAGGTCTCACTCTGTAATACAGGCTGGTTCTGAACTCACTGTGGAGTCCAGGCTGGCCTTGAACATGGCAATTCTCCTGCCTCAGCCTCCCAAGTGCTGGGATTACAGGCATGCGACCCCATGCCCAGTTTATGTGGTGCTGGGGAATTGAACCCAGGTACTTAGTGCTTACACAAGTACTTCAACCGCTGAGCTATTCTTCCAGCCCTCCCACCCCCAAATTTTTAAAGAAAGCATCTTGTTCAATTGCCAGATCACCCCGGCTGGGTTTCACTTGTGAACAACCACCTCAGCCTCCCAGAATGCTGGGATTATAGGAGCATGCCACAGTTCCATGCTTAGGCCATCTGTCTTATTTTTCCTTTTTCTTTCTTTTAGCCCTTTTTTTTTTTTTTTTTCTTTTGTGGTTCTGGGGATCAAGTCCCAGGCCTTCATGCTGAGCTACATCTCCGGCCCTTTTTAATATTATCTTATGTATTTACTTGTTGAAACATGGTCTCCCTAATTGCTAAATTGCCCAGCCTGAGCTTGAACTTGTGATCCTCTTGCCTCAGTCTGCTAGAGTGCCGGGATTACAGGGCTGTTCCACCAGGCTCCGCTTGACTTTTTAAATTGAATTTTGGGAGACAGTCAGTCCTAGGGATTGAATCCAGTACTGACCGGACTCTACCACTGAGCTATAAAAATTTGAAACAGGGTCTCACTAAGTTACCCAGGGAAGGCTTGAACTTGGAATTTTCCTACTTCGGCCTCCTAGAGTGCTGGGATTAGGGGCCCACGCCAATGCACTGTGTTTCATTTTTCTTGACTTTATCCCAGGCTCAGCCTGGCAAAGGCCCAGCTGTAGCCTGTTCCCTGGATGTAGCCCTTCAGAATGCAGGGTCTGCTGAGGGTCCCCTCGGGAGGAAGGGCACCTAGGACGCGAGCGTGCTGGCTGACTTGCCCTTCCACGGCAGCCCTATGTAGCGATGACGTCAGGGAGGCTTACGGAAGCTGGGAGCTCTGCATGTCTGTATGTGTGGTAGTGCTGGAGTTGGAACTGGGCCAGCCTAACGCTGCCTCCCACCCCCCGCAACCCGTGTGTCCCTCCAGCTGTGCTCTGTGATCCTCAGTTGGGACTTTGCCCTGCTGCTACAGGGCCTGGCCCCTCATAGGCACTCAGCGAGTATTTGTGGAATAAATTAAGGAGCCCTGGCAGGACCCAAAGCTTGAGACACTCAAAGAAAATCCTGGGCCCAGAGGCTGTCTCATGCTGCCTGGGCTCCAGTCGCAGAAGGATCCTGAGGGCGCTCCTACCCTCAGGCTGGCACTTTCTGGGTGGTTCTTCCTTCTGCACAGTCCTGGGAGGGACTTGCTTGTCCCCAGGGGCTGCAACTGCTCTGAACAATTCCGGGAAAGGAAGCCAGCCAGGCAGGCCCTGGAGGGTTTCTGGTCAATGCTGGTGGGGGGAAGGAGGCAAGTTGGTGAGGTTGCCTAGGGCAGGTGGTGGCCTCAGGTGGGCACTGCCTTTGGTCACAGAGAGGAGGACCAGGTTTGAAAGACACCTCCCACCCAAGCTGACCCCAATATGAAAATAAGATTGTAACAATTTGCTATCCTTAACTGGCAAGCTCACCTGGTGGCTCTCAGGTCTTCAAGTCTTTAAGCAAAATAGTAAGAGGAACTTTAAAAGCAGTTTTATCAGGCTAGGGTATAGCTCAGTGACAAAGCACTTGCCTTACATGTGTGAGGCCCTGGGTTCAATCTCCAGTACTGAACACAGAATAAAATACAACTTTACCGAGATACAATTTACACAATACACAATTCACCCTTTGAAGCTCTACAACCCAAGCTAGGCTGAGGCAGGAGGATCACAGAGTTGGAACCTGCCTGGGCAATTTAACGACTTAGACCTTGTCTCAAAGTCAAAAATAAAAATGGGCTGGAGATTCTGCTGTGTGAAGGCCCTGTGTGCAAGTCTCTGTGCCGCAAAAGTAGAATAAACTCTGCAATCCCTGTGGCTTTAGTAATCAGTACTTTTCAACCATAACCATGACTGAGTTTCAGATTTTTCTTTTTGATACCGAGGATTGAATTCAGGGCCTCCCCATGGAACTACCTCCACAGCCCTTCAGTCTTTTATTTAAAAACATTTCTTTTTTCTTTTGTGACATAGCTTCACAAAATTGCCCAGACTGGCTAGACTTGAATTCATAATCCTTATTTTGGATGTTTTTTTCGTTGCTGGCACACAACACCCAATTCTCACAGTTTAAGGGAGGAAAGGTTTATTGTAGCTCACAGTTTCAGGAGGCCTCAGGCCAATTTTGGGTGGCCAGCAAGGGCAGGAGGGTCTGTTGGGAACAGCTGCTCAAAGCGTCATAGAGTCAGGGTCGGGCAGCAGGGCGAAGCTGTGCACGAGGCAGAGCCTTCCAGGCCATGGGTCCAGGAATCCACCCTCCCAGCCCTCCCAGCAGCGCTGCAGACCCACAGATCATCCACCCCATCCAAATATCCGAGGCTTTGGGGGACATTCCAGCTCCAAACTGTGACAGTCCTCTTGCCTCAGCTGCTCTGAGTCCTGCAATTATAAGCACGGACTACCACATCTGGCAATTGTAGAACATTTTACCACATAGAGACCCCTGCAACCCTTAGCTGTCACCTTCTGATGCCTCACACCCCCAGCTCTCAGCCACACTAACCCACTGTTTTGTCTTTAACGATTTGCTAATTGTGGATCATCCAAAGGTAGGTTTCGTTCTGGGGAAATTTGGTTCAGAGAGAATCTCTGGGCTGTTCAGACACCAAGCCAAGGAGCAGGCAGAACTGGGTGTGAACTCTGACACCCTGCTTGCTGTACTCACAGATGCCACTAACAGAACGGAAAAATTTCTAGTCCTGGCTTGCATTGGTGAGCGCTTCCCTCCTCTCTCATCCCATTAGGTCCTCACAGCCACCAAAGACATGGGAAACGTTTTTTATTTGTTTGTGGTGCTGAGGACCAAGCCCAAGGCCTCCACACTGAGCTCTATCCCTAGAACTGAGCACTGAGCCTAGGGCCTCCCCACTGAGCTACATCCGAAGCCAGCCTTAGTTTATTTATTTATTTATTTATTTATTTTTGGTGACAGAATCTTGCTAAGTTTTCCAATCTAGGCTTTAACTTGCGATCCTCCTACCTCAGTCTCTCAAGAGTGCTGGGGTTACAGGCCTGAGCCCCTGGGCCCAGCGGGTTCTGTTAGATCCATTTTGCAGGGGAGGCAGGGTGGGCCTGAGAGGCTGGGAGTCTGACAAAGCTACTCGCAGATAGATGCGGGCACCTGCTCACCTGGAGTGGGGGGAAGGGTTAGGGAGTGAGAATTGCTGAGAACACCCGTCTCTTTCTGGTTAGTTTCCCTGCCCCTCTTCTTTGTTTTTTTAGGAAAAGGAAAAGAAAGTTCCCTCCGCCCTCTGAGGTCACTTCCTGACCTGCCCCGGGTCTGTGGAGCTGTGTGGAACGTGGCTCCAGGCTCACTTCTCCAGCCCAGACGCCTTGGTTAAGGTGGGGCTGGGCGGCTCAGCACCAAGAGCACAGAGCCCTGGCCCTCTGGCCCCGCCCGCCCTCCCGCCTGGATGCCTGAGCCCCTGTGGGAGTCGCCCCAGCCTGTGAGTCCTTGGAACATTCATGTCGTTTCATATTTGAATCCTCCCAGAACCTAGGCTGACCTTTTTATTATTTTTATTTGAAACAATTGGAAGTTTGAGGAAGTGCTCACTCCTGTCCCTTGTCCGGATTTTCTTAGCTGTTCACCTGATGTCTTGATTTGTGTGTGTAGGGGGAGCTATAGAACACAAGATGAAAAAAAGGAATTGAAATATGTGAAAAAAAGAGAAAGAAAAAAGCTGTGTATGGCCATATATGCCTGTAATGTGGCGTACTTTGGCAAGCCGAGTCAGGAGAACTCCAAGTTTGAATCCAGCCTAAGCAGCTTGGCATGGCTATTAGAAAAAGTTGTAGAGTTGGGGTGTGTGTGTGTGTGTATTTTAATGGCTCCTGGCTGGGCTGAGGAAGGACGATCACAGGAGTTGTGGCCAGCCTGGACTACACAGTGTCTCAAAAAGCAAAGCAAAGCAAAGCAAACCAAAACAACAGAAGCAAAGCTAGTGGGTGCTGTGGCACAAGCCTGTAATCCCTGCACTCGGGGAGGCCAAGGCAGAAGGGTCACAAGTTTGAGCTCAGCCTGGACCAGTTGGTGACTTTGTGAGAATCTGTCTTAAAAAAATGAAGGTTTGGGACACAGCCCAGCACAACGGTCCTGAGTTCAGTGCCCAGTACCGCAAGAACAACGAAAACCAAAACCAAAACAGCACAACCAGAAGTGACACCGGAGTGCCTGGAGTTTCTGAAGGTGACTCCAAAGCCATCTCACCTGTAGTCCCACAGACACTTCTGTCAAGGCTGTGCAGGAAGCAGCAGAATGAGGGGCGGAAGGAATAGCTCAGCAGTTAACGTGCTTGCCTAGTAAGGTCAGGACCTTGAGTTGACTCCCCTGCACCAGATATGCCAGGCGTGGCAGTATATGCCTGTTATCCCAGCAGTCTGGAGGCTGAGACAGGAGGATTGCCATGAGTCCGAGCCCAGCCTGGGCTTCGTAGTAAGTTCAGGAGCAGCTTGAACTACAAAGTGAGACCTGGCTGAAAAATAAATAAATTCACTTCATGAGACACAAACATGAAAAAAAAATGCATTTTTCCTTGAAGAATATGTATTTTTTTTTTTTTTTTTTTGGAGACAAGGTTTTGCTTTGTAGGCCGGCTGGTCCTGAACTCACTATGTAGCCTAGGCTGACCTAGAACTCACAGCAATCCTCCTGTCTCAGCCTCCCGAGTGCCAGATTACAGTGTGCCACCACGCCCAGCTCATGTGGTGCTGGGGCATTGAACCCGGAGCCTCATGCTTCCTAGGCAAGCACTCTAATCACTGAGCTATGCTCCCGGGTCCCCTTAGGATTATTTGATGTTTTTGTACTTAGAAGACGGGGTATCCATCGTCCAGTGTTTGTTCCTTTGCAAGCCTTGGGATCGCCCCTGGGTTCAAGATGCTTTGCAAAGGGAGAAACAGAGGCAGAAGTTACTGAAGTGGTCGGCCCTAGGCGGTCCAGCTCCGGTGCAGCCTCGGAATTCATTTATTTATTGTCTTTTTCCTCCCTCTCCCATTTTGCTTTTTGGTAGCAGGGTGGAACCCAGGGCCCCTGGAATGCCAAGCAAGCACTTTAACACCAAGTTCCCCCTCCAGCCTCGTGGCCTTCAGATTTGGATCGTGAATTTGCGATGATAAGGAGTGTCTTAAATGCACACAAAACGTCTGTATGCAGCAGGCGCTCCGTTAATGCTGTGTTGACACTGGGCCGACCAAGGCAGGAGCAACGCCAGGAGTTGTGGCCAGGAGAGAGAACCGGAGATTGTCTCTTCCGTGGCCTCAGTGCCTCAGGCAGGTGAGCAGGTGCCTGCCTGGGTTGCTTCCTTGGCCGGCACGGGCGGGGCTCTGCGCCCTGGAGGTGCTGGAGAGGCGGGTGGGCGGGGCTGGTCCCGCCTCGGCCCGGTGACACGCGGGGTGAGGGGGGCGGCCCCAGGCGTCACGTGGCGCGGGCCCTGGCCAAAGCAGAAGTAGCAGCGCGGCGGGCGGTGGAGGGGCGCGCTGGGGACTGGGTGTCTGAGCCCGCGGCTGCTCCGGCGGGCCGGAGCTGGACTGGGGAGCGGCCAGGTGAGCGCCCGACGCGCAGGTGAGAGTCCTGGCCGGGGAGAGCTCGCTCGGGGCGCTTCGTCCGGGAAGGGGAACCGCTCTCAGGAATGGGGACCCGTGTCCTGGAAGGGGATCCCGCCCAGCGAACGAAGGGGTCCCGCGTCCGAGGACCCGCGCCTGGGAAGGGAGACCCAAGTCCAGAATGCGCGTCGGGGAAGGAGGACCGGCGCCGGAGGGGCGCAGCCGGGTCCAAGACGGGCTGCGCGTCCACAGGGTGCTAGTGATGACAGCGTGGGTCCCACCGCTGGCCACTTCCTCCCCCCGCGGGTGCCACCTCTCCTGTCCGTGCTGTGGGTGACCACGGGTGTGAGTAGGACCTTGGGGTGTGGTGGGGATCTGGAAGCGGCTCCAGGGACTCCAGGCTTCTCTAGCCAAGGGGCCCTGTGCCGTCAGACCCCTGCCCTGGCGACTCTAGGGACAGCACTTCCCAGTGTCCGGGAGGAAGGGGGTGCAGCAGGACCTGTGGCAGGGCCCTTCCCACACTGGAGTGATTCCAGGGAATTCTTTACTCTCTCACCCACCGCACCTGGGTGCACAGCTGTGTGGACACCTGGGCGTTTTCTTGGCCACCATTGGGAACTTCAGAGTGGTCCCTCCATCCTCTTGCCCTTCTCCAGTGAAAGAATTGGAGGGAAAGGTGGGCGCTGCCTGGTTGGACTGTGGGGCTGGGACCAGACCCTCACTAACACCCACCCCCGTGAGCCAAGAGGAGAGGGCGGGGTGGGGGTAACAGATCAGGAGGGAAACAGGTGTCTTCTTCAGTCAGGATGTAATTTGAATTTCGGTTCCATCCCTGTGACCCTGAGCAGCTGAAGAATCCGCTGCGTCTTGGTTTCTCCCCTAGATCCGAGAACCTGGCCTGTTTGTGGAAAGGTCCCCTGGCCCCCAAGGTCTTGACCCTTTGGTTAAAGGAGCTTCCCTGGGGCCCAGGCCATTGTCTTTAGTGTCAAGTCTACTGAGAAACTTTACAGAATTTTGAGGTCCCTTGAGCATGGTGGCGCATACTGGTATCCCAGCACTCAGGGAGGTTACAGCTGGAGGAATATAGTTTGAGACCAGTTTGGGCTACTTAGCAACAGTATATCAAAACAACAACAGCAGCAAAAATAAATAAAAATAAACAAAGAGAAAGCCAAAAACCAAAAAACAAAAACATGCCAGGCCCTGATAGTGACTCCTGTTACAACGCTGCATGTGCTGTGGGTAGCAGCACCTGAGAAAGTGATTTCAGAATCTCAGATGCTCCAGTGACCCCCACAAGGGGACAGTGGGGGAGCCCATGAATAGTACTTATGTACTATCTAGTTGGAGCTCATGGGAAATTACCCTTGAAAGTTTTGGGAAGCATTTCTTAATTTAGGAAACAGTAAAAGCATGAAAAAGAAAAGTTTATCCATGGTTACTACTTGCGTTGGTGAAGAGTCGCCCCCTTGCCCCTGCCAGTCTCCGATGGGCCTGGTCTCCTGGCTGCATAAGCAGACAGCTTTTACGAAAGTACAGCTGTGATATCAGGCATGGCAGCGCACGCCTGTGATCCCAGCACTCTGGGAGGCTGAGGATTCCAAGGATTAAGCCCAGCCTGAGCACCTCAGGGACTTAAGGAGGCCCCATCTCCAATGAGGGAATGAATGAACAAATCAGTAAATAGTTGGGGATGCAGGTAAGTGTGAAGGCCACGGACTTGGTTCCTAGGACTTCAAAACAAAACAAAAACTACAATTGTGTTATCCTCATCGGCTTGCAACTTTTTTCATGGAATAGCTATAAATCGTTCTGTGTCCAGTTGTTTATGAACCAACCTCATTCTCTCCAGTAGCTCCTGGAGCTTTTAAAACTGCGCAGCAGCTGTGCATGTCCCATTGCTTATTCCCCAGGTGATGGCAGTGCAGTCATCTCCTGCTCTTTTTCTGTTACGAATGGGGCCTCTTGGACACCTTGGTGTGGGTCCTTTTCTACTGCCTGCTCTTTCTGGGCAAGGTGCAGCCATGTTCATGCTTCACACATGCTCTGGGTTGCCGTAAAAGAAGAGTTGAAGCGGTTGGCCTTCGCACCCGTGGTGGTCCACACCGCCGGGTTCCCTTGTGTAGATGTGTCTCTTGCTGCCGTGGTGGGCTGGGGCCGGGGCATGGAGTGGTGGAGGGGCCATCCATGCAAGGGCCTCTGCTCTGCCCTCCTCTGCTACCCGCAAGGTGCAGACAGTGCTGAGGAAGAAGGAACCCTCCCTGTTGCCTGCCTTGAGGGTCTCGCATGTCAGTGTACTTCAAGGCCGGGTAGGTGGAATGGCCAAGGGAGGAAACCTCTAGTTACATCTTGGCTGTGTTTGGCTTTCCACCGTGGGTCTCACTACAGAGCTACCCCTGGAAGATGAGAAACACGAGGGATTCGAGGCTGCTTCATATTTGTAAAGGAAAAGCCGAAGCCAGATTGACACAGCTGTGGTAGCCGGTCCCTTCTATGCGGTGCAGGCTTGGAGACCTCCCTGCCTCAGGCGCCCAGGACCCTGGCAGGCGGGCAGGGCTGGCTGGGTCTAGGCGGGGATCCAGTGTGTCAGGGACTCGGGATTGAGTTTTTTCCTCGCTGATGAAAGACAACCGGCAGCACCACTGGTGCTGCAGTGGTGCTGATCTCCTGAGCTTGGGACCTGCTGCATTGTGACGAGGCTTACGTTTCCTGTTGTTGCCCCCAGGAGGTAGTGGTGGGGAACTGAAAGGCCAGGTGGGCTGAAGGGGCAGCTGGGTCCTTACAGGCATGCCTAACCTGAAGCCTGATGTTTTCTGGCCCTTGATTAAAAAAAAGTGTTACAGTGAAACACATTAAAAGAAAGTTTTAGACCTTACCCACGTTCCTAAACTTTATCATGTATTTTACACGTGGCTTGGGCCGTTGTTCTCCACTAAGTAAAGGTGGATGCAAAAACGTGGTGCGCCGTAGGCCAGGCGCCTGGTGGCGATGCGGTGGAGACCAGGCTCAGGCCTGGGTCCTGCCACTTTCTAGCTAGGCAACCATGAACAAGTCCCTGAATATTTCCAGACTCTTCAGTGGCTGCCAGTTTAGCTCCTGTCGGGCCATGGGATTCTGAATCCCAGAAAGCAAGTACCAAATGCCCAGAGTCCTCATCCTGTGTCCCCGCAGGTGGGCGTGACCTTGATTAGGCAGCTCTTCCTCTTAAGACTGTCCTGTCCCCTGTCACATGTCTCAGTGATGACTGAGGTGGAGCAGGGCGAGGCCAGGGGGTACCAGGTTCCAAGAGCGAGCTGTACCGCGGGGCCTGGTCATCCCTCTGTCCGGGGTGATGGACAGTAGGTCCTTTTAGGTCTGTCTTGAGATGTGCTTTAAGGTGCAGCAGAGGTCCCGGCACACTTGCCTGCTGCCTTCTGCTCACGCTGGTTTCTCTGACCGACCGGAACACTGCTCCGGTCCTGCCTCACCTTATTACTTATTTGTTTGGCAGTGCTGGGCACTGAACCTGGGTCTTCCTGCTGAGCCGCCTTCCTGTCCCTTTTGTTTTTTTGTTTAGGAACAGGGGCTCCCTAATTACACAGGCTCAGTTAGACCCTCAGCCTCCCTCAATGGTGGGATTACAAGTATACACCACTGTGCCTGCCGGCTTCATCCTGGATAAAGTTCGAGTTCAGACACCACCTTCGCCCAGAAGCTTCCCGAGCCCTGCGGAGCGCGGAACCCTCTCAGGCCCATCTAGGCCCTTCTTCTACTCCCTGGTTCCAACACAAGTCTAAGCTGCTGGGCCTGTCTCTCTCTTGGGATTGTTGGGTTGGCTTCCAAACGGGCAGACAGCAGGTGTAATGGATAAGTTTGTCTCCATTACCTGTGTGCGTGTGGCAAAGGGCAAGCCCTGGCCACTCCCCAGCTCGGGGCCTGGCATCCAGCTGACACTTGATTCCTGAGTATAACCACTCCCTGCTGAGTGTTAATGGAGGCCTTGCTAAATGCAGCAGGTCAAAAATCCTTAAGCCTCTTCTGGAAGGCAGTTTGCTTCCATTCTGTTTTATTTAAATTATTATTACTATTTTATGGTACGAAGGGCTGAACCCAAAGCCTTTGCACTGAGCTACATCTCAGCCTTTTTAAAGTTTTTATTTAATATTTATTTTTAGACAGTCTCTCTAGTAACTCAGTTGACCAGGCTGGGCTTGAACTTGCTGTCCTCCTACCTCAGCCTCCCAAGACGGCTGGAGTTACGGATGTGGGCCTCCACACCCGGCTTGCTTCTGATTTATGGGTGAGAGAACCAAAGCCCAGCTTTAAGCAGTTTCGCAGAGCCCGAGCGGGTCCTGCAGTGTACACAGCCTGGGCACACAGCCTGCTTCTCTTCTTGGCCTTGGCAGGGGAACGTGCTCCGGTGCTACTTTGTAACCTAGAGGGCTGGAGAGTGACAGCAGGGCAGTTGGGGAGCGACTGAAAAAGACACACGAAACAATTGCTGGTAATCCTCATACCTGTTGGGTCTGAGGAGCACTGTCTGCGTATCGTTGTTTTAAGGGCCTAAGTTATATCCGGTTTAAATTCTTACAAACTGCATTCGGATGGCTACTGTTACCTACTTCTGTGGAAAGAGGCCCAGAAGTTCTGGGTGATGTCTTGGAATGGCCGTGGCTGGCTAGCCCTGGGCTAGCAAGGTGGCCCTGGTGGCCCAGCTGCAGGTCCTGCAGAGCCCCTTGCTCTCTCACTGACCTGCCTTTGGAGGTATGGGAGCAGGACCTGTAATTCCCCAGGCCTGGTGGCACACACCTACATTCCCAGTGCTCTGGAAGGCGGAGGCAGGAGGATCCCCAGTTTGAGCCCAGTTTGGACAACTTAGACCCTGGGGGGTGAGAGAGCTGAGCAGTAAGGCCCTGGGCCTCAATCTACAGTAACTAAAACAAAACAAAATACAGCCAAGCAGCCGTGTTTGCTGGGCAGGCAGCATGGCAGGCCTGTTTCTGTGGCTTCTGTGTGTCTGAACTCTCCATCTTGGGGGGGGGGCGGGGGCGGTGTGCAGAGGTCAAGGTGCCCCCTGGATCGTGCAGAACGATTATTGTGCCTGGATGTTTCTTGCCCGTATGGCCTCATCGGTTTGCTCAGCCCTCCACAGACACATCCTGAAGTTTTGCTGATTTTGTTTCTGGTTTTGCCAGATTCTGCTTAGGAAAGAGAGAACTGGTTAGAAATGCGCTGTAGGTCAAAGGCAGCCGGGCTGTGTGCCTATTCAAATATTCTGCAGGGATGGTTGCCTACCCCAGGCCGTGGTGGTTTGATTATTCAAAGCCAACCTAAGAGCTGGGTCACTGAGGGCAGGAGTTCCTGGACTTCCCTTCTCTGTTCTGCATGGCTCTGGGTGGCCAATGACTCTGTAGGGAGTGTCTAGAACCTTCTAAGCCTCACCCTGATGGGCTTTAGGCAGGAGGTAGTAGGTGTCTATGCAGTTAGTGACACTATGGGAACAGGTGAGATACAGGATTTTGGCTCCTGTTAACGGTTAATTGCATCGGTTAATTGCAAGCAGCTCACACCTTTCTTCTGCCCTGCAGCCTTCAATTTATTTCTCCTGGCCTGTCCCCTGCCTGGGGTAGCCGGCCATGAGCACCATGGTCAGCGTGGATGCCCTTCCGGAGTACGAGAAGAGCCAGATCAAAAGGGCCCTGGAGCTGGGGACTGTGATGACTGTGTTCAGCTTCCGCAAGTCTACTCCAGAGCGGAGGACTGTGCAGGTGATCATGGAGACGCGGCAGGTGGCCTGGAGCAAGACCGCAGACAAGATCGAAGGCTTCTGTGAGTAGGAGGCAGGTGCCACCTGCTGGGTGCTGCCTCACCAGCTCCTCCTCATCTGCCTGGTGATTACACACGTTGCAGTGAATGTTGGTTTGATACATTCCTCTGTCTGTCTCTTCTTTGTTTTTCTTTTTTGTTCCCCAACATGGAGGATCGAACCCTGGGCCTTAGCACTGAGCTGTAACCCCGGCCCCTCCCCATTCCTATTTAATTCTTTGAGACACAGTTTTGCTAGGTCATTAGTTAGTCCAGGCTGGATTCAAAGTCGCAGTCCCCCTGCCTCTGCCTTTCAGTGTGCGGGGGTTACAGTCTGGCACCAGCAGGCGGGGCTTGAGAGATTCTTCTAAAAAACAGAAGGCTGAGGGTGCAGCGTGAGGGTAGAGCACTTCTCCAGCGTGTGGGAGGCCTGGGCTCTCTCCCTACCACTACCAAAAAAGTAACCCCTAAAACACAACCAAAGGACTGCCACTTTGGGGGTTTGTTGGGGCATAGAGCAGGTGAAGGGAAGCTCAGCGGGGAGAGCTCTTGTGAAATGTTAAAACCCCGAGTCAGCCGGCTTGGAAATGACCTTCCGACAGGATCAGGGACGGTGTGGTTCTCAGGCCTGGTGGGGCTCTCTACCCTCACAGGGGTGAGCTGGCCTAGGCTCGCGCAAGTCCAACAGTGATTTCTCTGTGACAAGGACAGCCCAAGAAAGGCCTTTGCTTTTGTGCTACAGGTCCTAAAGCAGGTGTTTCCGCGTTTGTTGCTTGCACATTGAGCTGTGCTTCTGGTGGGCCAGTCTCCCCTCCCTGTTTCCCTTCCCTGAGGCACTTGGTTCTGTTCCTGAGGTCCCCATGGCTATCTTTACCAAATCCAGGGAAGGCTTAAGGAATTTCCCGATGCCGAGACTTTTGTTTAAGGAGGTTTTAATTGAAAAATTAAGTTACACCCTTAGGAGTTGAGAAGTCAGAGAACTCATATATGTCTTTCCAGCCCTCACACATGCCCTAGACACAGGTCATTATTTCTTTTGTCTTCCAGAAATAACCTGCTTGTGTGTGTGTGTGTGTGTGTGTGTGTGTGTGTGTGTGTGTCTGTGATAAATGGGAACTAATGCGTCCTGATTTCTTTTTCCACTCAATAATTATTTTGGGGTTTTGGGGTCCCTCCTAATTAACTTCATTCCTTCCCGCCAGAGTGTAACAGTCTAACCTGCAGACAGACACTTTGTGGTTTTTTCCAGCCTTTGTCTTTAAATGCAGTAATCATTCTTTGTTTTCTCTTTTCAAAATAATACTTTTATTAAGATGCAGCTCACAAACCGGGCATGCCAAGATTGCATTTAAAATGTGAAAGTGCACAGTGCAAATACATGTGAGCAACCACGTTCAATTTCAGGACACTGTGATCACTTCCATAGGAGACCCAGAGCCTTTTAGCCATCCCTTCAGCCACCTCTCTCCAGCCCTGCTTTCTGTTTCTAAGTATTTGCCTCTTCTGAACATTTCCATATAAATGCAGTCTTATGAATAATGTTTTCAGAGTTTGTTTACTTGGTAGCATAATCCAAATTTCATTCATTTTTTTGGAGCTAAAGGATATTCCATCCTTTGCCCATTTGTCTTTTGATGGCTATTTGGGTTGTTTACTGTTTAATGTGAGGAATGAATATCAGTGTGCCTTGGTTTGTGTGGATGTTTCTGTTTCTTTTGGGCATATACCTAGGAGTGGCATTGCCGGGCCCGGTGCCAACTCTGTGCAGTGATGTTAGAAGCTGCCAACTGCTTTCCAGGTGCATTTCCACCAACAGTGCTGCCGGGGAGCAGCTCTCCTATGAACGCATACAAGCATCTCGGGCCAGCCTCCTAGGAGACCTGTTTCTGAGTCCCAGAGTATAGCGCGGGGCCGTAGGGGTGGGAGGGAGCGGGTGGCAGGTTTCTCCCCTTGGCTAGCAGGTCCCTCATCCTGGCTGCAGCAGGAACATGGGCCAGGACGGAATGTGCGTGTGTTGGTTACGCCACGGATGGCCAGAGCTCTCTCACATTGCTGGATAAAAGACGAGGTTTTTCACTTGGAATCCATGCCCTGTCATTGCTCCCACTCTCTTAATAAAATCACCTCCCTCCCCTCCACCTGCTGGCACCGGCCTTCGTCCTCTCCTGCAGGGGCCAGTCTGTGCTCACTGGCCGCTCTCTCTGCGATGCAGTGTTATGATTATTATCATTTGGTACTGGGGACAGAGCCCAGGACCTTTGTGTGTACTAAGCTACAGCCCCAGCCCATGATTTAGAGACAGGGTCTCCCTTAGTCTCTAATTTGCCTGGCTGTGTTGGATCCTCCTGCCTCAGCCTCCCAGAATGCTGGGGTTGTAGGCCTGGGACTCAGCATTATGACACACTCCCAGGCTCTTAACTAGCCAGATTTTAGATGCACCCCTCCCTCCACCTTCTTTCTCCCACCTCCTTCTTTGTTCCCTTCCCCCACTCCTTCGTTTGCGTGCCAGCTCTGCTGGGCACTGTCCCAGGTGCTGGAGGGACCCTGGTGATTCAGTTAGGTTTGGATCCTGGGCGGTGGGTGTTGATGAGGTCCCAGCAGGGGGCCGACTGCTGCGACTCCTGGACTTGCCTTGCTGGGTGGCCTTTGGCGGTGACCTTCCGTGGATGAGTCTCCGTTTCCTTTTCTGTCAGTGGGAACCGTGTTGTGCCCACTCTGCAGGGTCGTGGCTGGCTCAGTCTTTAGCTTTCCCCGGGACTTGGAGTCTGGCTTTCCTGTCTGCGCATTTTGTACTGGGCGGTAGGACCACCCGCAGGTTTTCGGAACAGGAGTGACGTGATGGCGTTTGTGCTTTGGAACACGCTGTGGAAGCCCTGTTGAGGGTGGTGGTGTTTGTGGAGTGATGGGAAAGGCCAGCACAGGGGTAAAGATTCGGAGAGCCTACTCCAGGCTGGCGTGAGGTGCACGTCTGCTGCCCCAGCACTTTGGGAGGCTGAGCAGGAGTATCCAGCTTGGGTATCTTAATTTAGTGAGGCATTTTCTCAAAACAAAACAGAAAATCGCTGGGGATGTAGCTCAGTGCAAAGGCCCTGGGTTTAATATCCAATACCCCACCTCCCCCTGCAAAAACAAAACAAAACAAAACAAAACAAAAAAACAAAAACAAACAAACAAAACAAAGAAAAGAGAGAAGGCCTTCAAGCCCTGGGTGGGGACAGTTGGTGTTGCCTTTCTGTCCCACCCCTGAAAGGGGTGGTGTCTCCAGGGCAACCCCCTGCTCCGATGCCCCTTTGGGGTTTCTAGTTGGCAGAACCTTGCCCACGACTGTGTGGTCTGCAGGGCGGAAGCGCTGAAGGGGCACACGGTGTTGGCTCTGGGGTTCTTGGCAGGTGGCTTGTGACTTTGGATAGCTGGCACACCCTGTGCCAACCTGGGTAAGGAATCCAGGTCCCCTGTCCAAGGCCATGAGTGCGCACAGTCGTGGTGATGTCTCCCCCCTCCTCTCCCTCGGTGGGACTTCCTGCAGGGATTTAGTAGTGGTGACGCCCTCCCAGAAGCTGTGGGGGCAGATGCCGGCCGTGCTGAGGGGACGCCGCTCCCAGGCCGCCTGCTTGCTCTGCTGCGAGCTATGGAAGGTCACTTGGTAGTTTTGCATGTCTTGAAGGTAATTGCACCACGCCGGGTCCCGGCAGAGCTTCAGTGTGGTTAGAGGAAGGACCTGTGGGGCAGGGCACGGGGCGGGGCATGGGGCGGGGCCTGGGATATGGTCTTCTTTGTTTATTCTTTAAATTGGCATGTGTTTGCGATACATAATAACGACATTCAGCTTGAGAAGCCGGTGCTTTTGCAAGGCGCGTCGTGATCGTTTTAATTTCCCTTCTCTGTCCCCACCCCTCTTCTCCACGTCTCCTTCCCCCTCTACAGAGTCTTTCTTCCTACTTTCTTCCAGCTCTCTTTCATTTTTGTCCTTTACTTTATGGTCTCGTTTGCTCATATTACAGAGACCATGTGGTGTTTCGGTGTCTGATTCAATCTGTGAAGCATGGTTGTCTTAAGGTGCATTCTGCAAATGACTCGAATTTATCTTTCTTCGTGGCAGAGTAGTACTCCATTGTGTACGTATACCAACATCTTCTTTACCCATTCCCCTGTCGATGGACATATCCGCAGCTTCCAAGATTTAGCTGTTATAAATTGTGCTGCTACAAACATGGGTATGCGTGTATCCCTCGTGTGTGAGGACTGTAGCTCTTTTGGGAGGGTCCCTAGAAGAGGCGTAGCTGGGTCGGTGGGGCCTCTGTTTCCAGGGTGAGGATGCCACCTTGCCCCTGGCTCCTCCCTCCGTGCCTCCCGCGGCGCCCCTGCGGTGAGCGGCTCTCTGCGCTCCAGGCCCTGCCACCCTCGCTGTTTCTGTCTTGGAGCTGCTGATCGTGCGTGCACTGCGACCCCTACGTCAGCTATGTGAATCTCGCCTCCTCTAGGCGGTCGGCGTCGGTGTTGCGTCCCAGCAGCGGGGACGTGCTGAGGACCAGGGGTTCTCTCTGGAGCTGGTCTCCTGGGCTGTCACTTTGGCTCAGCCTTCTTTGCCATCTGGGCACTAGATTCTGCTGACCCAGAAGGAAGGGGAGACCCAGCCTGCAAAGGCGATGCGGAGCCCAGCTGGGGTGGAACCTGGCTGGGGGTAGCACAGGCAGGGGGACCGGGTGGCCCCGGGGGAGGCCTCCTAATGGAGGAGTTGAGGGAGGGTCTGTCAGGTGGACCTGTGGGCAGGGCTAGACAATATGTTTACGGTTTGAAGATCAGGTCAGGGCACAGCTGAGGGATTCTCCTACTCTTCGTGGCCAGAACTGAGAAAATCTGTGGTGCTAAGCTGTAAGGTTCGAGTCATTACTCTCACACGTGGCTCCTGGGTGGTGATGGCTGGGAGACTGGGCTCGGCTGGATTGGTGACCAACCATGGCCTCAAGCAGATACTACAGGGCATCTCAGGACTTGGCCTATGAAGTCCCAGGAAGCCACTTGCACCAGGCCAGGTAATTGAACCTGGCTCAGGTTCAAGGTAACGTGTGCTCCCTCATAGAGAGGGGCATCATCCCCGCGCAGGATGGCAGGACCTGGTGGTGGTGACTGCCGTAGTAGAGCTGCGACACCCTGTGTGGCCTCAGGACGCACAGTTGTGGATCTCTTCCTGCTCTGCCCCCTACTGGAGGTGTGATCTGAAGCAAATTATTTTAACCACTTTGTGTCTCAGTTTCCGAGTATGTTCACTGTGATAATGGTGGCTTCTGTCTTCCTGAATGAGAACAAGATGGATTTTATCTACTTTTTTCTATGTGTAAAATGGTATAAGATGGGCCCCTTGAGCAGGCCACTTGCCACTGGGTCTTGCGTGCGCTTCTTTCCAGGTGTGTTAGCTTTGTGTTTATCTTAGTTACTTCTCATTGCTGGGACATGACACCTGGCACCCACAACTTCAGGGAGGGAAGGTTTATTTTAGCTCACAGTGTCAGGAGGTCTCAGTCCATTCATGGGTGGCTGGAGTGGCCATCAGAGAACAGCAGCTCATGGAGGAAGGATCAGGGGCTTGGGAGAAGCTGGGGCAGGAACAGAGCCTTCCAGGCCACATGTCCTGTGATCTGCCACACAGCCGGTTGCCCACCATGCTCTGCCAGGACCCGCCTCCTAACAGCATTTGAAATCCATAGATAATCCAAATACAGGAGGCTTTTGGGGACATTCCAGATCCAAACCATTGACAGAGTTGCTGTCACAAATGCCGGAGGTGGTCGGTTTACACAGAGCAGGGAGGTTCCAGCAGTTTCAGTCCCTGAGCGCTCGGCCCTGTGGCCCTGGGCTCATGGAGACGCATCGCGGCAGGAGTATGTGGTGGAGTGGAACCCTTTCCTGTGGCCTCTGTTGTGGTTTGGAGCTGGAGTGTCACCCAAAAGCCTCATGGATACCGCGCAGTGTTGGGAGGTAGGGCCTGGCTGGAAAGGGCGGATGCTTGGGGCTTGACCTGGAGGGGCGTGGGCTGGTCTCACCTTTCCTTCCAGGCTTCTCTATTCTACCATGCTGTGAGGACCTCTGCCTCTGGAGCTCCAGCTCTGGCCCTGGACCTGGCTTTAGTCCTGTCATATGATTCTGCCACTTCTCAGCTGCCCACTCTTGAATGGACTGAGACCTTCTGAAACTGTGAGCCAAAGTAGATCTTTCCTCCATAAAGTTGCAGATGTTGGGTATTGAGTCACAGTGATGAAAAAGTAACTAAAACTACTGTTTCCTCCAAGGACACACAACCCAGTGACCTGAGGGCCACCCAATGGCCTCTCCCCTCCCGTAGCACCATGTGGGAGGCCAAGCTTGGGCGTGTAGGCCTTTGGAGGCCCATAGCAGTGGGGTGGGGGAGGAGAGGGTGGCCGGCCCCTTCCCTCCAGCCCTTGGCAGGAAGTGTAAGGATCCCTCCAGGTAGGGATGGGCTGTGAGTGGCTTCTCTCCCTTTCTGGGGTCTCTGGTTGAGCATTCCCCAGGTAGAATGGGCCAGTTCTGGGGCCGTTCTGAGTTGAGCGTTGGTGCCATCTTGGATCTAGTCCATTTGGGAGGCCTGGCATGTGACTTGGGAGCCTGTGTGGCATCACCTGTTTATGAGTCTGGATTGGGTAGTGATATGGTGAACCACCTGGAGGGCCTGGCTAGTGTCCATTGCTACTGAATAGGCTTTTATCTGGGGGATTTTGCTTTCGCGTGAGCATGTTGTCTCTGTCTGCTGATTTTTGGCCAAGTTGCGGTCACCTGTGAATGAGAGATTGTCAAACCTAGGTGCTGCTGGTTCCCTTGGTATTGGCTTCCTGGCATGCCTGCCAAATACTAATACTAATGTCATTGTCAGTGTGTATTGAACACTCACTGTGTGCTGGCCTCGAGTAAGCACATCTCACCCGGCAGCTAACAGATCTCCATGGTGAAAAGAAAATTAGGCACAACCAGCTGCAGTAGTACACATCCATATTTCCAGCTACTCAGAAGGTTGAGGCAAGAACACAAGTTCAAGGCCAGCTGGAGCTATTTAACAAGACCTTGTCTCAAACAATGGAAGAATAAAAAAACCAAAGCAAAACCAGCACTCACACACACCTACACACTTTTGGCTCCTAGTCTGGCATCAATATAGAAATGCGCAATTCACTGCTTAGTGTAAGATCTCCGTGGTGATCCTGTGGAATAGGGATTATCCTCTTTCCAGATGCGAGGAGACTGAGACTTGGGGAGACCAGGTGATGTGGCCAAGGCCCGGAAGGCCTTGTAGTGCAGAACTATGCTGTGCTGTGGGGCTGCGGGGCCTCGGGTCTTCTTCCTGCCCTGTACTGCGCTCTCTCCCTATGGGATCCTGAAGATGCTTGGCTCCTACTGGAGAGGGAAGCACCATGAACTTACCTGTTTCTGTTTACAGGTATGCAATGGTGGTACGTAAATGCACAGGCTCCTGAGCCCACATTCTGTGTTCAAACTCTGACCCTGCCATGTGGTCAGGAGCTGACATTGACCCTCTTGCAACACCCTTTCCTGTTTGTCTTTTTCCCATTGAGAAAATGAGATTAAGTATGGAGCCATCCTCACAGGGCTCTGGTGGGGAGGAAATGGCTGCGCAGAAAGGGTGATAGACATGCCCGCACTTCCATGATGGATGCTTTCCCTTCCTGCCCCCAGGGAATTCTGCTGCCCCTCCCTGGGGTATGTCTTCACCCCGAAAAAGAGTTCACACCCTGCTTTATATGGTGCATGTTAAGAAAATTTATTCCAGTAACAGTCACATTGCCATTAGCCTCCCTCAGTACCTCTGCACCTTGTTTTGAACACACTGATTCCTTCGACCTTGCCACTTTCTGAAGCAGTTCCAGAAGCCTTCTTTCGTGATTGTTATTATAGGTTATCATGGAAAATACGGTGAATGCTGCAACGTAGTGCCACCCCATGGAAAAAGAGAGGTTCATAAAAACATGTTGGTGTGTCCTCATCTACCTTAGTCACTGAATCTGGCACTGTGTGACGTCTTGGCCTTCCCCAGTGTCAAAATAACCATGTTTTGGATTGGTTCAGGATATTGGGGTAGCTGCAACAGCATAACTAATGACGTGAAGGAGGAGTTCCGGAACTGCTTCAGGAAGAGGCAGGAACGATGGGATATGTGTATGCAAAGGAGAGGTGGGATTTGAGGGAGCTTAATGCCAGTGTATCTTTTACTGTAGTACATTTTTTTTTTTGAATTTACTACACCATTATCCCACTTCATGTGCTGGCTCGTGAGAAATCGGTTTGACTCATTTCTTGGGTTGTCTTCTGCCCCAGTGAGGTAACTATAGCTCCAGGAGGACCCGGCATGTGTCACTCCACCTGGTACTTGTCCCTGGGAGTAAAGTAGTGGACAGGACGGTGGGGTCCTCAGGAGCTCACAGCCTCACGGTGCTGTAGGAATGATAGAAAAAGCCAGAGCGAAGCCTTGGTCATTCTGGATGGTGTTGAAGGCAAAGGAAGGAAGACAAGGGCTGCGGCAGAAAGGTCGCCAGGTGGCCTGTAGCGGAGGCGACAGCTGAGCTGAGGCTGGCGGTGTGAGGAAGAGAGCCATGGGGAGCCCAAGGGGACAGGGTTCCAGAGGGACCACAGCACTAAGGCATCTCTGTGAGTCAGGGCGGGTTGGTGGCGGAAACTTCTTGCTACAAGGGTACCCCACCTCAGGATGTGCTCTGGAGGGACGAGGAGTCAGTTTCTGTGCAGCTTGGTGGCAGTTCATCCCCTAAGATGTCAGAGGCCATGGCAGGACCTGTATGTAGTCTGGCTCGCAGGTGGGAGAAGCTTCTTGTAGGTGGAGCCTGGAGCCCACCTGGTCTTTCTTCTCACCTTCTCCTGGCCAGAACTTGATGTACGATGGACTGTGAAGGATGCTGGGAAATGTGTTCAGCTGTGGGCCACAGTGGGAAATGGTTTAAACAGACATCTTTCCAGAGCCTTCACAATCTCTAATTTTGGAGAGTGAAGGTGTAGCTGTGTGTGTCCCACTGAAAGTTAATAAGGAATGTTTGTAAGGTTTGGGGCTCTTGTAGGAAATCAGGAAAATAGGGGACAGATGGCTGGCTTTCGGTCCTGAGGACCTCCCTCTCTGACAGGAGCTCTGTGTGTCATCTCTCTACAGACAGCCTTGCCAGCCTGACTGAGCCCTCTGTCACTGCCCAGCAAGGCCCCTCTCTCTATACTGTGGATTTCTGTGGCCACCCCATCAGCCACAGCTTCGGGTTTCTCAAATAAGGACTCTGTTTTTTCCTTTGTGGTGTTGGGAATTGAGCCAGGGCCTTTGCACTGAGCTATATCTGTGGCCCTTTTTTCATTTTTTTTTTTTTTAAATTTTTGAGGTAGGGTCTAAGTTACTGAGTTGCCAGGCTGAAATTGAACTTGAAATTCTCCTGCCTCAGTCTTCTGGGGCTGAGACTGTAGGTCTCTGCCACCACACCTGGTTGAGGATGGGCTCTAGAGAAAGGCTACAATTGGGCATGTCTCTGCATTGCCTTTACTCTTTTTTATTTTGTGGTATTGGGGAACCCAGAGGCACTCTGCAGCTGAGCTACGTCTCCAGCCCTTTTTAAAGTTTTTGAGACAGAGTCTTAAGTTGCCTAGAGTAGCCCTGAGCTTGGACTCTTTCTGCCTTAGCGTCACAAATAGATTGGTTGCTTTCAAGATCAGTGTCCTTTGATGTGATCAGCTTGGGCTGGGCAGGCAGGGCATTAGATGTGGTCTCCTGTAGGGGGGTGGGTGCCTGTGACAGATTAAATTGTGTCTGCCTCAAACTTCTGTGTCAAAGCCCTAATCTACCAGGGCCTCATGCGACCTTTTTACGAAACAGCATTTTTTGTATATGGGCTTAAGTTAAGATGAAGTCGCTGGAATTAGGGTAGAGTCCCAGTCCTAATTGCCTGTGTCCTTATGAGAACAGGAGAGACATGGAGAGAAGACCACAACAAGGTAGAAGCTGGATCTGGTGGCACAGGCCTATAATCCCACCACTCTGGGAGGCTGAGGCAAGAAGATTGCATGTTTGAGCACAGATGGGCAACTTAGCAACTTAGTGAGATCCTGTTCAAATTTTTAATTGAGGGAAGTAGGGTACTGGGGATGTAGTTTGGTGGGAAGACTCTGGGAGTTCAAAATCCTGATACCACCAAAAAAAAAGGTGGAAGCAGAGACTGGAGAGGTGCAGTCACAAGCCAGGGTGACCCCAGTTGCTGACGCCCCCTCCCCAGCCAGCAGGGAGGCGTGGGACAGGTTCTGTTGCAGAAGTCTGGCCTGTACCAACTTGAGTTTGGTCTTCTGGTCCCCAGAACCTCAAGACAAAGCACTTCCGTCGTTGAAAGTGACCAGGGATGCTTAGAGGCAGCCCTAGTGAACCACGCTGTCCCCTTTAAGGTTGATGGGGTGCAAGACCACCAGCACAGGGACCATGAGTGTCTTGTTACAGCTGGTCATAAACACTCCTGTTAAGAGTCTCTGCTGAATCTGAGAAGTCTCGCCCCTCTCCTCCCTTTCCCTCCCCTTTGGTGGTATTGGGGATCGAGCCCAGGGCCTTTGTACTGAGCTACATCTGTAGCCCTTTTTAAGGCTTTTTATTTTATTTTTAGGCAGGGTCTCTCTGAGTTGCTAAATTGCCCAGTGAGACGTGGAGACTGTGGAGAGTGCCTTCTTGGGCTTGAAACCTGCTGTCTCTTACTAGCTGTGTGCCCTTAGGCAAGGAGCATGACCTGTCTGTGCCTCTTGTCTGTTCTGCATTTGTAAAATGGGAAGACTGAGAGTACCGACCTTAACAGGACTGTCATGATTGCTGTGGGGTTGTGGCTCATGTCTCTCCCTTAGAAATGTGCACCTCAAATCCACTGATGACCATGGTTGCTCCAGCTCTGTGGACTCCTGTGGTGTGGGTTGTGCACATAGATTGCTCTGGATTTGGGCAAACCAAGTGTCCAGGTGTCTTAGTTACTTATTCATGGATGTGACAGAATATGCAGATGTACAGGTGAAGGGAGGAAAGATTCATTTAGCTTACAGTTTCAGGAAGTCTCACACAGTCCATTCGTGGGGCAGAGGGAAAAAGGGAAGGCAATTGGCAGAGGCTGGAGAGATGCTCAGGCATGGCAGACTGAAACCGAGTGAGGGTCAGGAGCCGAGCCATATCTGGAGACTCAGGCAAGGCTGGGGCTTTCCCAGGAAGAAGCTGCAATGATGTTTCTTCTTCCTTCCTTTACTTCCAGCTACCAGTTGGGCTCCTCCTGGACAGGCATCCCTTCCCAGTCCCATGTTCCATCCACACACACCTCCAACAAGTCAATAGCAAACACCTGAAAGTTCCACCTGGGCAGCCCTCCCTCTCAACAAGTTGACACAATCTTTCCAGGTCAAACCCCAAAGCATCTGCCCCTCCCAGCCAGGCTATACCTCCCAATTCTACATAGTTCCACAGTTACCCTATTATATCCATATACATGAGCTTTTGGGGGACATTCCAGATCTGAACCATAGCACCCAGCCTACGCCTCTATGAGGCCATCAGTAGATGCAAGAGGAGGGGCAGCTGGCCTGAGGCCAGGGGTGCAGGGGCCTCCCTTTGCTGCCGGGCTCCTGAGTCAGGGTTCAGGACATGTCTGTACCATGTCCCGGACTCTCAGGCTGTGGACTGTTAGAACCAGACTGCGCAGCGGCAAGGGAGCTGCTGGTGAGTAGGCAGAGTTTCATCTGTTTTTACAGCCCCCAGGTCACCCTCTGCATACTGCTTGAGTTCAGATCAGCAGGGGTGTTAGGTCTCCCAGGAGTGAGGATCCAGGCTGCATGCTCCTCGTGAGAATCCAGTGCCTGATGATCTGAGGTGCAGCCGAGACCCGATGCTAACTCTGGGGAGTGGCTGCAAATACAGATAAGTGTGATGAGTAGCATAATTATTCATTATCTATCACAGTGTAATAATAGAAATAAAGCATACAATAAATATGATGTCTAGATTCTTCCCCAAACCGTCCACTTCACCCTGTCTGTGGGAAAATTGGCTTCCATGAAATTGGTTCTGGTGACAGTGAGGCTGTGGACGGCTGTCTGAGAGTGGCCTTGGGCTGCTGCACAGCAGGCTGCTGCAGTGACTTGGCGGCTTGTTTTGCGTTGGAGACCAAGAAGCTGTGTAGCTTGATTTGGATCCAGTAGTCCTGGCGACAGCTGTGAGCTCAGGAAGCAAGGCCCTGTCTGCACAGGGTTGGGGCATTCCTGGTGTCTAGCCTGGCCTGGCCCATGGTGGGTACTCCTTGGATACCTGGTCAGCATACCAGGTAGGACATGGACCTGATGGCCCTGAGCCTTGGGTCCTTGCTTTGTCCTGACAACGGTAGTGTCCAGGATTAAGCCAGAGCATTGTGTGTGTGTGAGTGTGTGTGTGTGTTGTGTATGTGGTGGGGGATTGGACTCAGGGCCTTCA
Organism: Ctenodactylus gundi; assembly: GCA_004027205.1. Taxonomy (NCBI): domain Eukaryota; kingdom Metazoa; phylum Chordata; class Mammalia; order Rodentia; family Ctenodactylidae; genus Ctenodactylus; species Ctenodactylus gundi. Next base: position 56,125 of record PVKB01005333.1, read on the forward strand.
TACTGAGCTGCATCCCCAGCTCATTTTTTGTTTATTTGTTTGAGACAGAGTCTCACTAGGTTACTAAGATGCCCGGGCTGGGCTTTTGCGTGCGATTCTTCTGCCTCAGCCTCTCAAAGTGCTGGGATTATAGGGCCAGTACCACCAGGACCATTGAAGAGAAGGCATTTCTGAGCCACCTGCTTGTCAAGGACATAACAGGTTTCCGGTCTTGGCAGTTACTGATCATGTGACCTTGGGCTGTTTTTTGACTGTCTTCTGGGCTCTGGGGGACTCAGATGCTCGTGTGTGGGATGGGATAATTCTGAATGTTTGTGATGTGGGTGGGTGATAGAATGTATGAAATATGATCAAAATTGTGGTGTTTCAATTAAAAAGATTTATTACCACAAAAGACACATTGCTGTGAAGCTCCCATTAATCATGCCCTTCACCTTGATCATACCCACCCCATCGTTCTTGGCCCCTTCCGAAGCGGTTCTGGAAGTACTCTTTCTTGAGCGTCTTTAGTTGTGTGGTCATGGCTGTATCAGTACTCTAAATTGATCCTAAATGTTGACCTCCTTTCATGGTCGTGTTGACTTTGGAGAGAAGCCAGAAGTCATGTGGTACCAGATCTGATGAACAGGGTGGATGTTTTTACGTGCCTGACTTTCTGATGGGGGGCCCTCAACAGCAGCACCCACTGTTTCTGATCACATCTTACAAAGAGCTTCAGGAGAGAGGACTTCCAGAACTGTGTCGGAAAGTGTCAAGTACCACGGAACAAGTGTGTTTGAAGGGAGGGGGAAGACTTTGGGGGGAGTTCATGGCAATGGCTCTTTTGTAGTAAGTTTAAATAATGGAAAGAGCTCCCGTCTTATACTTAATGTGGGCACCTCCTGGTTATTCTGATGTAATGATCAGTTTGGTACCAACCACCTCCTGGGACTTGGAAGGGGCCAGGGTGTAGCTCGCACTGTGCAGGGTCCTCCTGCTTTCCTGTGGCTCTGGCAAGGCTGTTGTGCAGGACCCCGGGGTTTGGGCTCAATGATTGTCTCCCTGTGCTTACGAGGATGGGGAGGACTGGGCTGGCCAGAGGGGTGTGCTTGGCTGTGGCCAAGATCCCTGGACACAATCTGGGTAGTGCCGCTGTCCGAGTCGCCCCCATCCCAGCTCCCGAGGGGGAGAAGCTGTGAGTTGCTGCTGTCATCTTGCACAGGTTGTGCTGGTGGCCACAGGTGGGTGTGAGCTTGGGGGGGGCGGGGCGCAAATATATATGTTTAAAGATGTGTGTGCTGAGAAAGAAAAAAAAGGGAACTTAGTAATTTGTAGAATGGAAACTAGTAAAGTGACATTAGCAGAGCTCAGAGAAGGAGGTGCCAGTCCCCACCCACTGCCCCCAGGCTCCTGCTGAGTTCCGTGGTGGCTGTGTCTTCCCAGCCAGGTGTCCTCTTCTGAGCATTCCAGCTGCTCTGGGCTGTCCCTGGCCTACTGCTGGCCTGAGCATGACTGGAGGAGGGCCCGAGTCCCCAGGCGACAAGAGGCTGGGTGCTGAGGACAGTGCTGTGCCAGTTCCCTGTTTAGGTCAGCCCTGGGTGGGTCCCTCTGCTATGGCTCTGTTTCTCCCAAGACAGCTCTTCCTGTCCCCTCACTGCATCATTAGAAAAATTTTCAACTCCAGCTGATGAGGAAGGCACCCTCTTCCCTCCCTCATGGAGAGAGGGGTGCTCACATGTGGCCTAGCCCCTCCTGGTCTTTTTATTTTTATGTTTTCAAGGCAAAGACACATTTTTCACAAAATGCAAACTTTCATCATCCCCTTTAGTAACTTGCCTTTTTAATTTTGTGGTCTATTATGAACATCTTATTGTTATAAAATCATTTAAACACTGAGATTATATAGAGAATCACAGGACAAATACCCTCTACTCTCAGAAGAGTGAGAGCATTTAGGGTCTGATGGCCAAATTCAAATCTTGGCTCTGCTGCTTATGATGTTTGGGAATAAGGCACGTTACTTGGCTGCCAGTTATATCCATCTGTAAAATGGGCTGGAAGAGCATCTACCTCATGGGACTCTTGCGAGGGTTAGGAGAGCTAGATACGTCTCACACCTTGGGATGGTGCTTGACAAGTATCTCAAGGCTCTTGTAAGTGTTAACTGCTATGCCTGTTAAAAGTGGTAGCGTTTCTCTATGCTTTGATAGGTACATACCCATGTCCATGGACCACCAAGATGTCCACTTTGGAACTTGTAACTATGTGATCTCTGTGGCAAAAGACTCAGCAGGTGGGATTAAATTAAGGATCTTGAAATTCTCTCTGACCCTATAGGTAGATCGGATACAGTCATGTCGCTTTGTAAGAGGGAGGAGGAGATTTCGGGCAGGGGCAGGGAGAGGTTGGAAATTGTGCCCTGCTGGCTTTGAGAGTGGAGCAGGGGCCACAGACCAAGGACCGCAGGTGGCTAACAATGTCAGGGGAACAGCCTGTCTCCTGGAGTCTCCAGAGGGAACACAGACAGCTCTGCGGATACCTTGACCTTAGCCCAGGGAGGCCTGTGTGGGATTTCTGACCTTCAGACCTGTAAGATCATAAATGTAAATCATTTTTAGCTGCAGTGTTTGTGGCAGCAGGAAGTGAGTATTCTCTCCTAACCAACCTGGACAAGCTGTAACACTTGGGTTGGGTCTTTTGTCTATTTTTTAAGAAATAAAATGCAGTTAAGTTCTTATAGGTTCCTCTCCACCAACCCCCAGAGAAGCTGGATTGTGATCCAGGAAGTCTCATCTCATGCTTCTTTTCCTTTCTTTTTGAAAAGTTTAATTTACAGCTAACAAAGGCTATGTTTTGCCTGCCCCTAAAAGATTGTGTGTGGTACTGGTTCCACTGTGTGGTATGTTGCCTGTGAGAATTATCTATATCAGTAGCTTCATTGTTTTTAATTCAAGCTTTTTAATTTTTTTGATTCTGGGGATTGAACCCAGAGCCTTCACACTGAGCTATGTCTCCAGCCCTTTTAAAATTTTCTTTTCTTTTTTCTATCTTTCTTTGAGGCAAATTGCTCAGGTTTGGCTCAGACTCAGAAGTCCTCCTGCCTCAGTCTCCCAGAGTGCTGGGATTATTGGCGTATATCTCCACACCTAGCTGGTAGCTTTACTTTTGCCCCCAAGAACAGTTTTGCTAAGTTAGAACACACGATAGACCTCTCCTTTTCTCCCCCAACAAATTTCTGTTTCCATATTATTCCAGATGACTATAGTATCCCAGCTCACTTTGAAAATGGTGTCCTGCTGTTTTGCATGTCATATAACTTCCTATTTTCCTCTGTCAGACCTGGATCCTGAGTATTTTCTGTGGCTAAATTTAGGCATCTTCTTGGCCTTTCCACAGGATACATTTCTGAACACAGTCTGTGAAAATGGAGAGGCTGTGGGAGGCCTGGGCATGAGCATACCGTGTTCCCTAGGAAGCTGTGCCAGCACTCTGCCCACCCTTCACCCTGGCCGGGGTCCACCAGCTTTTATCGAGGAGGATTCAGAGTAAATACTGGCTCCTGTAGGCGTGGTTGGGGCCCTCTCCTACCAATGTGCGTTCTGTCTGCGGGTTCACGTGGAAACCTCAGGAGTGATCCCTTTCCCTTGGCAGAAGGTCCAGGGTCTGGCCCAACAAGGGTGGTGGCTCTAGCTTCTGGGATAGGAACTGGGTGTTATTTTCCTTTCTCAAGAATAAGGCCCAAGTGCCCTTCCTGTTTGGAGCTGGCTCCAACATACATGGCTGTGCAGAGCTGCCAGCCTGAGTTCCGTCTAGCATGAGGAAACTAGAAGTGATTCCTCGAGGTGAGTGGCATCTTGTTTGTCCCCGCCCTTCTAGCTTATGCCACCAGCTCCTCCTCCACCCGACTGTAGGTGTTTCATACCCGAGCCCTGTTGACTGTGTAGCTGTCACCTTGGGCTACCATCTTTTTTGGGGTGAGGGAGGAGCCTAGAAAATTTTTAACGTTTTATTTTCTTAAACAATGACTTTATTGAAATATGATGCATGTACCATATAATATAACATAAAGAATATAATTCAGCCATTTTCTATATATTCAGAGTTGTGCAGGCACAATCACGGTCAATTTTGGAATGTTTTTTAATCATTTATTCCAGAATCCTGGACCTCTTAGCTGACCCTTCTGCTACTATACCCATCTGGGCAATGTTGAATCTTCTGTCTAGAGTTGCATATTCTGGATATTTCATTCTGTAAAAGAATCACACAATATGTGGCCCCCATCAGGCCAAAGAACCAGGCCTCTTTGGTGAGTGCTACTGGGTATTGAATTCAGGGCCTTTGTACTGAACTAATGCCCCTAGCTCTTTTTTAAGTTATTAAATTTTGAGACAGGTTCTGTTCTCACTAAGTCACTAGATTGCCCAGGCTGGCTTTGAATTTGCAATTCTTCTGCCTCGGCCTCCCAGAGTGCTGGGATGACAGGTGTGCACAGCCATGTCTGGCTCGAAGGGACCATTTGTTTAGGAGGTGACCTGTCTTAGTTGCCTTGGCACGTGTTCAGGTTACTCTGGACATTGCAGGTGAGGTGTGGCACAGGTGTTCCTGATTTTGAGATTTAATGCCTCAGCCCTGGGTGTCCACAGTTAGAGCCCTGGAGAAAACCCCTTACTCCCTAACTGCCCCGGAAGTGCAGCTGCCTCCTGCTTGGTCACCACCTCCCAAGTCCCCAGGGGAGCCAGGCTTTGCAGAGCGCCACTGGCACCAGGACAGGGCTGTGCTTGCAAGCTGGGAGCACCTTGGCAGGAGTTATCAGTATTGCGTGTCCTCTGGTAGTTGGTTCTCGGAGGTGGGACGAGTACTAAGAACAAGTACCAAACTAATGACTCGATCTGGAAACGAGTCACAAGGCATTCAGTGCCAACAAGTACTAGCTTGTGCTTTGAGTACCAAATAATGAATACTGGGATGAAATCTTCAGGGCAGAATGTGTCCTCTAGCAAACATGGTGAGGTTCAAAGCAAGCGAGAGCCAAGGTAGGGGAGTAAATCCAGCATCGTCCCAAGCAGGTGCCCTGCTCCTGTTAATGCTCATCTATTTCTTGCCTTCCCCAGCCCGCCCGCCCCCCACACCCCCAGTCTATTTCCTGTTGCTGTGGACTTGTCACTTGAATAGGCAGATGCAGTGGGTGGCCTCTGCGTGTGGTTTCTCTCACTCAGTATCATGTTCTGGAGACTTACATGTGTCTGTAATGTGTGCTAGTGCTTTGTTCCTTTTCGTGACTGAGCAATATTCCATTGTATGAATAGATCACATTTTTAAAAAGGACTATTTCCTACTGTTCAGTGACAACCAAGGTCATTAATCTTATGATGCATATATCAAGTTTAATTCCTCCATTAATAGCTTTCTGGAATTTCTTTAAATATGTGAACTTGGGTGCTGGCTTGTTTTGTTGAGAGATCAGGACTGAAGTAGCCACATATTCTTGGAATACCTGTGTAAGTACAGAATATTGGTGTTGGATTCACTGTGAATGTCTGAACTTTCTTCTTCAGGGACTTGGGAGAAACACTGTAGTTTACGAATGCTATTTACAACAGCTGAAAATATCCTCACGGGGACACTAGGGTGGGAAAAACTGTAAGTAGCCTTTTTCTGAGATTTGTTTTACTTTTTTTAAAATTTTTTTTTAGCCCATTCATTTGTTGACGGGCCTTTGGGTTGTTTCCACCATTCGGCTGTTGTGACTAACTGCTAATGACTGTGTACAGGGTTCTGTGTGGCCGGTCGTGTGCAGTTCTTTGGGGGATATATTGAGGTGTGGGCTTGCTCTGTCACACAGTCACCTTTGGCCTAACCTTTTAGTAGCTCATACTTTGGAGGGCTGTGTATCCCCAGGTAGACACGGTTTTCTTTTCTTTCTTTTTTTATTTTCTTCTTATTTTTTGGTGCAGGGATGGAACCCAGAGCTTTGCACTATGCTATATCCCCAACCTGTTTTTTTATGGGGGGGGGGATTGATTTTTTGAGATAGAGTCTTGCTAAATTGTTAGGCTGAGCTCAAACTTGCAATCTTCCTGCTTCAGGCTTCCAGAGTACTGGGATTATAGGCCTGTGCCACCAGGCCTGGCTGACACATGGAGTTTGAATCCCAGCCCTGCCAGCTTCCAGCCCCCATGGCATCTCCTTCTGCCTTCGCAAGATGAGTGTCATCACAGGGTGATGTGAGGCCCCACGAGTCTGGGGGGAGAGCGCTCTGCACAGTGCGTGGTGTGGGTGCTGCCCGCTGAGGGTCGGAGCCCGGGAGATTGAGGACATCCTCTGCAAGAGACACGTGGTGGTGTTTAGCTCCTACGAAGTCCTTCCCAGGCATGGGGACCTAGCCTTTGGTTGTGTGTGTGTGCACACTTGCAGTGTGCCCCCACACCTGTGTTTCTCAGCAGCATCCCTCGGCCCTCATCTGTGGCGTTTGCAGGTGTGGATGTACTGTTTACTAAAGTCGATCGGGAAGCCCCAAGTCACTCATGGTGCTTTGCGGTCACACATGGTCCCCATGATCTTGGGCAGAGTGGTGATGACTTTGGATCATGCGCACATTCGCCCTGCTGAGGTCGAACAAGGTGACACCTGCCTGTCGCAGCCCTCAGACTGCCAGCAGTGTGTCCTATTTGTGGTCTCTTAGCACCATTATTCTTTTTTCTTTGGCATTTTTGTGCTTTCTGGTGATTTTGCTTTTTAAAGTGGCCCCAAGCACAGTGCCTTCCCATCATTCTTTCATTCAGTCTGAGACAGTTGGTCATCTCCTAAGTGTTAGGAATTATGCTGAGTTTGGTTGAAGGTGACATGGTCTTTTATTTGTGGCTTCCCCCCCCCCCCCCCCCCCGCCTTTAGACAGGCTCTCGTTCTGTAGTTCGGGCTAGTCCTGAACTCACTGTATTTCCCAGGCTGGCCTTGAATGCAATCCTCCTGCCTCAGCTTCCCAAGTGCTGGGATTACAGGTGTGTGCCACCACACCTGATTTATGAGGTGCTGGGGAATCAAACTCAGGCAAGTGCTTTAAACACTGAACTATGCCCTCTGCTCTGTTTTTTTTTTTTTTTTTTGGCTCCAAACTATATATCCCCAGTCCTTTATTTATTTATTTATTTATTTAATTTTTGAGACAGATTCTCATTAAGTTGCTTAGTTGCCCAGGTTGAGCCCTAATTTGTGATCCTCCTGCCTCAGCCTCCTAGAGTGCTAGGATTAAATGTGTATATTACTATGCCTGGCTTGTAGGCCTTGTTGTTTAGTGGTAACAAACAAGCAGACATTGGTTGCTCGTGTGAATACATCTTATGAAAAATGAAAATACTTTCTAGCTCTCTGAGGGACCGTAGGAGGCCAGTGCCTGGTGGCAGCCCAGAACACAGCAGCTGAACCATCACACAGTGACCTTTCTGGCCCTAGTGGCTGCGCTTTGTGGCCCACAGCTACATTCTACCTGTGTCCCCAGAAAGGCGAGAATGTGCATTTCGTGGAGAGGCCCTAATGTGGTCACAGTGCTGTGGGAAGCCATGTAGTGTCAGGTTTGAGAGCAATTTTGGAGTTGAACAAGCCTGGGCTAGCTTCGTGGTTCTGCATCTCCATGTGATGTCCTGCCGGGGCCTCAGTGTTTGTGTCTCTAAAAAGGACGCAGGGTGGTACCTGCCTTGTAGCCAATGTGAGGCTCTCACCTCAGTGCTCCACCTGAGCACTTTCGTCAGTGGTGTTAGCGGCAAAGGGTGGGTTTTGCTTTTTGGGGGTCCAAGGCCACACAGGGCAAATCCATGTCCAGTGTCCCTCGTGTGGGAGGAAGATGGGCTCCTCAGGCCCGAAGCCTGTAGTGTGTCAGTTTTCTTTTGCCGCATAACAGACTATATCAAAACATGATGGCTTGAACCGCCTCCGTTCTGTGGGTCAGAACAGTGGGAGGCTCCACGGGGTGGTGGCTGTGTCCCGCCTGGTGTAGATTGGAGCCTCTCACTAGGTGCGGCTGGCTGATGGCTGGGACGGAAGTCCCCCTGTGAGCAGACGCTGCAGGGGGCAACAGAGCATGACTTCTGTCACATTCTGTTGGTCACAGCAAGTCACAGAGTGGTGCTGACTCCACGGAAGGGGATTAGATCCTCCTTGTCGATGAAAGAGTAGCAGAGACTGGCTGCCTGTGACCACCTGAGATGGCCCACAGTGCCCATGGGCACTGGCAGGGTCTTGACCTTAGATGCATTGGGGTTTTGGTCCTGCGAGGAGACAGAGAGTGGGAGGTGGGGGCAGGGAACCCTGGGTGGCAGCTGGAGGCTCACAGCCTGAGGCCCTGTTCTCCTTGGGGCCACCCATACCCGAGTAGGTTGGCCTGACTTTCTGGACAAGTTCTAAGAAGGAGAAGGCAGAAGCCTCGGCTGTTGAGACCTTCACAATGGCACTTCTGTCTCAGTGTCCTGTTATCAAGAGTATCATGGGTCATGCTGAGGCCGTGACATGTAAGGAGTGGGCCTGTCTGTGAGAGGATGTGACGGCTGTGTGTTTCAGTGTACCCAGACATCTTCCTCACCGCTGTTGGCCTCAGGGATGCTGTGTGCTTCTTCCTGTGGGGCACTGCTGTGGCGTCAGGTATCCTGTAACCCTCCTGCTCATTGTTGCCACAGCTTCCATGAGCACAGTTGGTAACAGAGGCACCAGTCAGGGAGGTGCCAGAGGGCAGAGGGGACAGTGGATTCTTTAGCACCTCAGTTGGCTGTGCCTTAGGCTGAGGCCAAGAGTCTCCCCCCACCTGTATTCCTATGTGCCTTCATGGCTGGAAGGAGGGGCCAAGTGCGCCCTTGAGGCCGAGTAGGGGTGGGGGGCAAAGGAGAAGTCCTGTGCTGGGAGGGAAGGAGCAAGAGAGACCTGGTTGCCATCTCCTCTCTCTGTCCCTTCCTGTCACGTGACTTGGTGCAGACACTTCCTCTCTTTGGGCTCTCGTCCCTGATCTGTGAAACCAGGCTTGCAACACCTACTTTGTAGGGTTGTTCAAGGGACACAGGAAGCTCATGTGCCAGCTCTTGCTGCTGTAAGGATGACTTCTGTCCCCTGGGTCTCTCTGTCTCATTAGTGAGGCCCATTCTGGTAGAGACTTTGATCCTTTCTGCTCCTCACTTCCTGCCCCTCTGTTTGGAAACTACCTCATGAATCTCTTGTCCCTCAGGTCCATCACTTTGATTTGCTGGACTGATGCTTATATTTATACAGGCATGCAATGTCCCTATACCCTAGATTGAGTGCCATGTACGATGGCTTGCACGTACCAGGTATGCTGTAGACACTGAGTGGGTGAATGCCTTTCTTCCCCGCCTGGGCTGCAGTGAAATGGAGCTCTGCAGCCTGGAGCTTGAGGCATCATCTGTCCAGCAAGAGTTGGATTTCTGGAGGCCCCAGTGGCCTGGTCAGCAGCCAGACCTCAGGCAGCCTGCTGAGAACAGCTGTCATCAGACGCGGCAGGCCTGGCTGGGGCAGTGGGAAGAGAGAAATGGGTGGAATCCCGTGCGTGAAGAGGCCTTTGTCATGGAAGGCCTTTCCATGGAAGCTGAGGGCTGGCTAACCCCTCACCTTGGTGTAAGGGAGGGAGCAGAGAGCATCGTGGGAGTTGGTATTTTTGGTGCATCATAAATGGAAAGATTTGTCTCTTCTTCACAAGTTAGTGGGGATTCATTGCATTATTAGTGCTTTTTTAAATTTTGGTAGGGGGACTCTGAGTCATAAGACACATCAGCTTTTTAGGAAGAACGCAGGAAATTCTTTTGCCAATTGTGAGCACCTCAGTGTCTGGATGCATGGTGTTCGGCGGTGTTCTTCCTATGGGTGACCTCAGGCAGATTTCCTCTTTTTCTGAAGCCAGAAAAAATATTACCTACTTGACTGGGTTGTTGCAAGGACAAAGTGAGTTAGCATGTGGGTAGAAGAATGCTGGGCCCAAGTGGTGGCCGTTGATAGTAACAATAATGGCTTTTATCTAATGCTGTGTCACAGGCCACCCTAGCGCTTGCTTAGGTGGATGTGGGCGGGTTTCCAGCTTGGGAACCAACCTTGTCCTTGGGCAGCCCTGTGGCCTTGGGGGAGGGCTGAGTGATGACCTTCTTGCAGACAGGCTAACAGGCAGCTGCTGCCCATTCTGAGAGGGGTGGTTTTGTTTTGCAGTGGGTCTTGGAGCTCTGGTATGTATATGCCTGTGGTTTAGGGATTGATTCTGAGTCTTTGCGTTGAGCTACATCTCTAGCCCCTCTTTTTTGTGGTACTAGAGATTTGAACCTAGAGCTGTGGGCATGTTAGGCAAGTATACAACCACTGAGCTACATCCGCAGACCATTTTTAAAATTTTTTGATTTGAAGACAAGTTCTCATGAAGTTGCTAAGTTGCCCAGGCTGGGCTTGAGCTCATGATCCACCAGTCTCAGCCTCCGTGGGTGCTTGCACCCCTAAGCCTGGTTCATTCTGGGGCTCTGATCTGCTTAGCACTTGCCCTCTTTGTCAGCCTGTGCCCTGCCCTGAGCCTGGCATGAGTCTTGCTGGGCTGACCCTCCAGCTTGCCTCATTCACGCCTCAGGAAGTGGCCTCTGTAGAAAAAACTGTACTGCGGCAAGTGGTGAGCTTTCGGCAGTGAACAGACCACTGGAGCGCAGAGCCCCAAAATAGATCTTTTTCTGCTACGTTGCCAGCCCAGTGGAGGCAGGGGTGAATGCTTTGCATAATTTCCTACCCAAAAGGAAAGGTTTTTTTTTTTTACTGCGAAGGACTTTTTGGGACAAAAACTAAAAAAAAGAAAAAAAAAAACCCTCAAAAGATCCACGGATTTTTCAGAGCAGCACAAAGTGAGAGCCAGCAGGGCCCCGGGTTCAGATCACAGATTCACCATTGGCAAGCTGTGTGGTTTTGGGCAGGCTTCTTGACTTTTCTGAGCCTCAGTGTTTCCCGATGGGACCAGGCTCTCAGGAGTGTGCGCTGAGCAGCGCCCGGTGTGTTCAGTGCGGGTGGAAAGGCTGCAGGCGGGGAGCGTCCGTGCTGTGTGTCTCTTCCATGTGTCTGTCCCGTTCTTTCCCCCCTTCTCTCCTCTTTGTCCAGGGTATGTCGGGTTCCACTTGGCTTTGGGCGTGTGGTAGGCATGGAGGGGGAGAGGGTACAGTGTCCGCCTTCCTTCGGAGAAGTTTCCGGAACTGTCTTTGCAGTGCCCTCTTGTCCCCTGCTGGTCGCAGCAGGGAAGTAAAGCACAGGAATACTGGTAGCCATGGATCATGACCCCAGAGGCGACTGGGTCCTCATCTCTGTGGTCGGAGGACCCACTCCTGGCTGGCAGAGGGGACTTTGCAGGTGGGGTTAAGTGTAGGATCCTGAGATGGGAGAGCATTCTGGGATACCCAGGTAGGTCCTTGGGCTCACCAGGGTCCTCATAGGGGGCAGGAAATCAGAGTGCTTAGAAGGCTGTACGTGGTGACAGGAGCAGAGGGGAGAAGGAGGTGAGGAAGGGGCCGTGAGCCCGGGAGTGTGAGTGTCTGCTGGTACTGGAAAATGGTTCTGCCTGGAGCTTCCGGAAAGAGCCAGTCCGACTGACCTAGAGTTTGGTCCAGTGAGACTGGGTTTGACCTTGACACCTGAAGATCATAAGCTCATTCTGTTATTTTATGTGATGCTATCGTCATCATTTTGGTACTGAGGATCCAAAGAAGAGCCTTCTCACTGAGCTACGTCCCTAGTAGCTTGCAGGCCTCCTGCCCCAGCCTCCTGGAATGCTGGGATTCCAGGCTTGTGCTGCTGGGCCTGGCTTCTTCCTGTTTGTGATGATCAGGCCCAGAGCTTGTTGAATGTATGTGATACGCCTCTCAGAAGCGGCTCGTGTTCGTGTTTTGCCCTCCTGACTTGAGCCGTCTGGCCTTCAGGACTATGGTGCACTGGTGTCCCTGGGCCGACCTCGCAGACTCCAGTTCTGTGGTGAGGCACGAGGCATTTGCAAATCCTGGAACTGGGACTGCTACTGCAGGGCTTTGGCTCCCCGCAGGTGTGAGCTGCTTGCGGTGGGTGGAGTCAGGCTTCCTGTCTGGCCAGACCCCATGGTGCAGCCTCTGTCCGCCTCACACTTGGGTGAGGGCCCGGCCCGGTGGGACTCTTTGAAGCATCCCTGCCTAGTGTAGTGGTTTTTTCTTATATGTGTGTGTGACCCTGGGATTAATCCCAGGGCCTTCACCCTGACCTGCATGCCCAACCCATTTTTTATCTGCATTTTGAGACAAGGTCTTGAAAAGTCACCGAGGTGCCTAGGCTGGCCTTGAACTTGTTTGTGATCTTCCTGTCTTGGCCACCTGGAATTCTGGGATTATAGCCACCGTCTCTGGTGTGTGGTTTGAGCTGTCATTTTTTGATCCCTGGCTATGTTAGTTTAAGAAAGTGCCTCAACTTCTGTGGAAAACTAGACCTGGAAGAGACTCCAGTTCTTGTCTCTTTACAGAAATCCGATAAGCCCAGTAATATCAAGACTCTGAGCTGAGAGGTCAGAGGGGAGAGGAAGATTTATTACACTAGCGGACCTCCACCTGGATCAACCCAAAATGACTGGGCCTTGAGTTCAGAGGCAGGCTACTTGCAGGGGCTGGGGAACACGGGCTTGCAAGCCAGCAAGCAGGGAACACAGGAACACAGAAAAATGTCTGCACAGCAAGTTGGCTAAAAGTTTCTCTTTTACACAAAGCAAACTTCAGAGCGCACACACATTGTGTCCTGGGCCCTGTTGTGCACGTCTCACTGCCTGTCTGAGGGGTAGGTTCTGTTCTCCTCCTTGGGCTACTCAGCTAGCTGCACAGCTTCATGGTTTAACTGTTACAGACTCTTAACTGCTTTCCCAGGTTAACTGTTTCAGGTGCAGTCAGAGGTACTGCTTCCCTGGGGAACTTCCTCAACATCTTCAGGTCCACGTCCATGACCAACCAGCTTGACCTCACAGTCACAATGGCATGCAGTGCTTAGATTTCACCCCAGGAAGTGTCCCTGGCTAAGATCAAAGTGTCCTTGGTGCTGGATCTTTTTCTGGATGCTCTAGGGACAATTGAGTCATTGCTTTTTCCAGGTTCTACAGGTCACTGTGAGCCCAGCCCCTTTCTCTGTCTAAAACCAGAGTCTTTAAACCTCTGCCTTTGACCTTCTAGGTTTCTTTTAAGGATGCCGTGTAACCCTGAGCCTACCTGGTGCCCAGGATGAACTAACTCACCGGCACAGGATCGATGATGCCATTTTGTGTTTGGTTTTTTGAGTCTCACTGTGTATCTCAGGCTGATGCTGATCCTCTGGCCCTAGCGTTCAAGTACTGGGGCTATAGGCATGCCTCACCACACTCAGCTTCAAGGTGCTGACCTTAGTCACAGTTGCAAATTGAGAAGTAACAGAATTACAGGTTCCAAATATTTTTTTGGTGGGTCATTATTTTATCTATGCATGGAATCACTATCCAGTACTGCATGATGTCATAGGTAAAGGAGAAAGAGGGCAAATGTGACAGGATAGCAACCAGTGAGATGCTCCCAGTGATGGGGTGCTGTTTTTTAATTGTAGCAACCATTGAATTTGGATCCCCATGCCTACTGGCTCCTGTTACCTCCCACAAAAACACAGCTAGAAGGTCTCAGAGCCACACATGATGCCAGAGATTGTTGGGAGGTCCGCTAGTGTAATAAATCTTCCTCTCACCTCTGACTTCTGGGCTCTGAGTCTTGATATTACTGGATTTATCAGATTTCAGTAACATTTTCTGGAGGCCCCAGTGAGATTCCCAGAGATAAGGATGGCCGAACCACTTTTGGGTCAAGATCTCTGCTCCCTGGCCCTGCAGCCTGAGGCAGTCCCTGGAGCTGGGAAGCATGGAATTCCAGCATCTCCTTCCAGATGACTGAAAAAGGCTGCAGAGCTAAGGACTGGGACCCCAGGCTGGCAGAGTAAGATAGAGACCTTCAGTGGACATCCAGACCAGGTAGGCCCCCGGGATAATCAGTATCAATAAAGTAACCAGTATCAGTAAGGAGGGGTGTGCACTGATCTCCACAGGAGGTATTCTGAGTATTCTTGATGAGTATTCCTAGGATCCACTCCCCTCCTTCCTTGGACTGGTGACTGTGCTACTCAGAGACTAATGTATATCCAGGTCACCAGCAAACCGCAGTTACAGGTTACCAGGTTAGGCAGCATAGGGATTTAGGGGAATTTAAGTAGAGACTTTTGAGATAACCTCTGGTATGAATGGTGAGTGAGCAAGCTTGCGAGTCTTGTGTGTGAGTCTAGTTGATGTTGTGGTGTCATGGCTGGGACATGAGATCTGATTGGGGCTGGTTCTGTGATTCAGTGGTGGTTGGCATATGGTCTAGAATGGGACTGGACTGCTATCTGGTCGTAAGTCACTCTGTTGAACTGAACCTCCTATGGCTAAGCCACACTAAGCTCTCTCTGGGGACATGGCCAGGTGGCTGCCTGAATAATTGTCTTTGGGGGGCACCCACCCTTTGTCTTGTGACACTGGACATGGGTTAGAAATACATAAAATGGGTTCCATTTGGCTTAAAGAAGAGCTAGGGAGGCCAACATTGCTGCAGACTATGTGAAGCCCCTTCAAAGGTGGTTACTCTGGAAGCTGTGGTGTTCGGATGAAGCCAGAGAGACACTGAGTCCTTTGTGAAGTGGAGTGGCCCACTGTTGGTGCAGAATGGCCACCTGAAGGGACTTTGGACTTGGCCATCATTGCCCGTGTAAGAGTTATCTGCAGGGGAAATCCAGGCCACACGGACCATTTCCTTACACCAATGCCTGGTGTGCTGTGGCCTCTTGCCCTCCTGATGGGCTGTGGTTCTGTGAGCCCATGCAATACATGGCGGTGCTGGCAACCCACCAAAAGCCCCCAAAGTCCCCTGCCATCTTCCCTGTCCAGGAGCCAGAGGCTGACCCTCCTTTTTGTGCCTTGCTGGCCATCCCGGGGCCGATGCAGCCAGTGGTAATCATTCCTGATGGCCACCTAATGAGTGACCTGCTCAGCCTGCTCAGCTAGGTCCCCCAGATCCAGGGCTGGGTGCTCAGCCTGTGGGACCAGTACATCCTGCTGTGTCATCTCAGACTACCAAGGCTGCACCTGAGAAGTGGGGAAGGTCCTCAACGTTGAACTGATGAGCCACCTTTCTAGAAGTGGCCCTTGCTCTTTTGTGTCCTCTGCAGAAAACTCCTGGACTCCTTCTGCCCTGAAACGTGGTCACTTTCTATAAAGTTCTTGCTAAAACTGAGGATTGGAGTGAGAGGGCCCTGCTGCCCAAGACATTGGCCCTGAGCTCGAGGCCTTGCCTGTTTGGATTGATCCAGGTTGAGGTCCGCTGGCATGATAAATCTTCCTCCCACCTCTGACCTCTTGGCTTTGAGTCTTGACAGCACTGGGTTTATCAGATTTCTGTAACATTTAAGCATTAAGTCCATGGCTCTTGTTACAGCAGCCATCGGAAACTCGCATGTTCCCAAGGCGGCATCTCTCCTGAGTTCCTTTTTCTTGGCCCATTTGGCATATATTTGTTGGGCCCTGACCCTGTGCCAGTTACTCTGCCGGCCACTGAGAATACCAAATGGAGGTCCTGCCCCTTGGGGGCTGGCAGTCCAAGCTAGAGAGAGACAAGTAGATGATGATGCTCAGAGTGTCACTCAGGGTGCTGAGGACTGTAAAGAAGGAAGCACAGAAGTCAGACTGGGGGACCAGCGAGGATTCTCAGCAGCCCTTTCTGTGGAACTGTGGGATGGAACCCAGGGCACTGAGCCTTGTAATTTTTTAAATTTTATTTGAGGCTGGGTCTTGCTGTAAGTCGCTAAGTGGCCCAAGCTGGGCTAGAATTTGCAGTTTTTCTGTCTCAGCCTCCAGAGGGCTGGGCTTAGAGGCCTGCACAACGATGTCTGGTTCAGAAGTCGCTGAGGAGGCCTTCGAGCTTGGAGAAGGAGTCTTGCAGATAGATGTTCATTTACCATGGGGTGATTCCTTCAAACCCAACCTATCCAAAAGGGAATGTACCACCCCAAAAGCGAAGCCCCTCACCTCTAATACAAGCTTCCAGCTGTCCCCGTGTCACAGAGCTGTGACAGCCTCATACCTGGAGGTCCCCTGCCCCATCTCCTGCCTATGTCGGCCTCCAGCTGCAGTAGGGCCACCTATTGGAGCTGCCTGTCACTTTGGCCACCAGCAGGGCCAGGGGACCCCAGGCTAGGATGAGGGCACTGAGAGGCATGTGCAGGACAACGTGAATGCATGGGTTCAGTGGGAGGTGGTGCGGTGCAGAGGGCCCTGAGGGCGCGGGATCCTGAGGGCAGAGTGCGTGGGGTTGAATCCCAGATCCACTCCAGTGTGACCTTGGGTCAGCAAGCTGTTTGATCTCATGGCCTCCTTGATGAGATAGAAGGATAAGCCCTGAGCGTACCTGTCTTACCAGGGTTTTTAGACTGCCCTGTGTCAGTGTATGAAAGCACGTAGAATGGCGCATGTCCACTCATGATGGTGGGGTGCGGGGCAGGGGGGCTTGTGTGCTGTGCTCAGCACTAAATACCATGGTAAATGCATATCCTGGGAGTGGCCTGATTGCCTCTGTCCTTGGTGTTTCAAAAACCCCCTTAGGCTTCTTGCTGAGAGTCTTATCCATTTTACAGATGGGGCAACTGAGTCTCAAAATGAGCAGAAGCTGGTTTTCTAGGATACGCTCAAGGCAGCCAGAGGTTGTTTTGAGCAACTCTTGGGCTTTTTATTTTTTTAAGTTTTTCATTCTGCTTCCATTTGCAAGTCTTAGTTCTACTGCTGGATGTCACAGAATCAGCCTCTTACATGGGGTGGGTGGCCGAGTAGACACCTGAAGACTGAGGCCTCTGTTGGTAGGCTTGCTTGTACCTGAGGCAGCATTTTGGTCTGACCTGGTGTTGCAGTAAGACTCCCTGGACTTTTTCACAGGGCACCCTGTAGGGGAGGAGGAGGGGGCAAGAAGGTCCCCCTGAATGGACGCCCGGGTCAGGTCCGCAGGAACCTTGCAGTTCTGGAGTGCTGGTTCTTTGCACAGCTGTGACTGAGCCTTCAGACCCAAGAGGAAGACTTTGTTCTTGGCCCTTTAAAATCTTACCTCCTCTGCCTGTTTCAGACCTGGGCTTAGAAACTCAAATACCTGTAGGAGGCCTGGGAGGTGACCTGAATTAGAGAAGTGGGCTGGGTGTGGGGGACAGGCGGCCAGAGTATGGGCTGGAGGACAGGAAGTGTGCGGTCTTGGTGTGCCTGGCAGAAAGGGGGCTCCGGGTGGAACTGCATATGTGTTACTGTGAGATCTCATTTAAACAAACAAATACACAATGTGACCGTGGCCTAGCAGGACCCGTTTGCGGGCAGTGGCAGCTCAGGCCCAGCCCTCTGGACTGCTGCAGGCTGCCCAGCCTTTCCACAGCTCTTGCTGGCTGTGCCACGTGGTACATCTTTCTTTGTTTTATCAGGCACTGTATCCATCATGGTGTCCTTGGGGGTCAGGGGAGGAACCCGGGGAGACAGACCTTGTCTAACCTTAGGTTATGAAACTCATCAGAGACTCATTTCCCCGAGAAGCGTGGGGCCTTTCCATCCTCAGCCTCCTGAAGCTCCGCTGTGAAGTCGCGGCCAGGGGAGTTTCCCCAGGACCTGGCAGAGATGCTGGTGCCCAGGAGGTTTCGATAGATGTAAATTCCTTCCTTTTCATGTGCCGTGCCTTTTCAAATTGTGGAACTCAACACGAATTAAAAAATAAAAAAAAAAAGAAAGAAAGAAAGAAAGGAAAAAGGAGCTGAGAGAGGCTAGCCCTGGGGCTCATCCCTGGAGACCTTTTTCTGAGGTGGCCTTGTGTATCACCCAAGTGCCGCCATGGGGCCAGCCGTTCGGGGCCTATTGGTGTTGGTCTTATGTATACCTGGCTGTGTTTGACCTGGAGATATCCCAAGGCAGTGCAGTGTAGAGAGAAGGTTGAGTTCTGGTAGGTGCCAAGGACCTGTGGCCAGAGTGTTGGTTGTGTTAAAAAAAAAAAAAAACCCAAGAAACAAAAAAACAAAGACAAGAGCAGAGTGAGAAATGAAGAGTAGCGACTGGAAGTGAGGTTAGGAAGCTGTGCATTTGTGCATTTTTTTTTTTTTTTGGTCCTGGAGATTGAGCCCAGGCCCTTCACACCGAGCTACATCCTCACTGCATTTTTAGTTTTGATTTTGAGACAGGGGCTTGCTAAGATGCTGGGTTGCCCAGGCTGGGCTTGGCTTTGTGATCCTCCCGTCTGAGCCTCCAGAGTGCTGGGATTACGGACCTGCGTCACTGGGCCTGGCTAAACCTGGGATCATTATAGTGACCCGGGTGCTTTGATCTTTCCTTTTGTTCTCAAGTCTTTTACAAAGAAAAATTGAAGTGACACATGTTAAGTATTCAATACAGTGAGTAATTACAAGTCGAGCTGTCACATAGCCGTGCTCAGAACCCGGACGCCCTGCTCCCAGAAGCCCTGTGTCTGCCGCCCCAAGGAGTGCTGCCTTCGTGTCCCAGGCCCTTCGCTCTCCTGTGTGGCTGTCCCCCTGTGCTTACAGCTTTCTGCGTCTCGGTAGTTCAGGACGTTTCTCCAGTGCAGCCGGTGCAGACAACCCCGCATACTGCCGACTAGTTGGACGATGGCCCAAAGCGTGGCCACACCCAGGTCGGCCGGTCGGCCGGTTGGTGGTCCCCAAGCGCTGGCTCTCCAAGTTGGTGTGTGTAACCACAACGGACATGGAGGCAAGGGGCTCGCTCCTGCTCCATTGTTACAGAACGCCTGCTTCTCCCCGCCCCGCCCCCCCCATTTTATTGATATATATACATGCAAAATTTAAGGTTTACGATGGAGTTGAGCATTCGGTGCACATACGCATCCTGTCAAGGAGAACGCCTGCTTCTTGAACAAATCCTAGTAAACAAGACTTTCAAAGCGTTGCTGCCTCTTTTCCCCAAATTCAGAAGCTAAAAAGTATTTGCTGTGTATTTGATTGATCGATTGTGGTGCTGGGGATCAGGCTCAAGGCCTTGCCATAGAGCTATATCCCTAGCCCATCTTTATTTTTGATTTTCAGATAGGGTCTCACTAAGTTGCTAAGTTGCCCAGGCTGAGCTTAAACTTGTGATCTTCTTGCCTCAGTTTCCCAGAGTGCTGGGATTGTATGCCTGTACCTCTGGGCTGGCTTATTCACTTTTCAGTGCATTAATTTTTTTTTTTTTTTTTTGGAGACGGGATACCTTCCCCAGGGGTGTGTGTGTGTGTGTGTGTGTGTGTGTGTGTGTGTGTATGTACGCATATGTGTGTGTGTGTGTGTGTTTATAGTTTATTTTAATTAATTTTTGTGATACTGAAGGAGGAACCCAAGACCTTCCCACTGAGCTACATCTCCAGCACAGTTCTGTGTTTTGATTTGGAGATAGGGTCTCACTGAGTCGCTAGATTGCCCAGGCTAGGTTCAAACTTGAGATCCTCCTGCCTTTGCCTTCCAGGGTAGTGGGATACAGGCCTGTACCATAGGCCGGCAGGGCCAGGGTGCGTGCTGTCGGGCAGCCTGCCTCTGTCTTTTGCTGTGCTCTGGACGTGCCCCCTATAGCTCCCTGCTCTTCCTTTGTGAGGGCGCAGTGTTTCAGAGCATGCCTCTATTTGTTCCTCCAGTCCCGCCTGGGGGGGCAGAGGTGATTCCAGTCTCCCAGACAGAGCCCTTTGTGTGCACGTGCTGGTGTCACCTGCAGGGCAGGCTCTGGGGAACCCAGTTCACAGGCAGTGCGCACGCTGGGTTTCTCTGGGTTTCTCTGGGTTTCTCTGACGGTTGTGTCGTATCCTGTCCTCCACACTGTGTCTTGCCAGCTGCATGCTGGTTTTGGGGTATCATCGAGTGACTTTTTTCATGGGCACTATCCCTCAAACATTTCTAGACTCAGAAGGAGCCAGAAAAGCCATAGACTCTATGTTTTCTGATGACAAAGGCTAGACCTCAGATCTGCCCAGGATAGCCCCCTGCTGACTTTCTGTATCTGTGGTTTTCATTCATCTGTGGTGGTGGTGAGTACTTTAGCTTATGCATGTTTCAGTGTGGATACCACAAAATATTTCGAACACAGATCATAGAAAAATAGCAGATAATACTGTCTACCACCCAGTTTTGCCAATTCTTAACTTTTTTTACACATTTGTGTGGAACTTCTTGTATTGGATGTTACAGATATGACTGCAAACCCGCTGTCTTTCGTCGCTACCACTTTCTGAGGTTGCTGTGTTCCTTTCCCTCTTGGGATTTTTATGCACTTAGTGCACAGGTGCCTTAGATAATGGGTTTGTAGCTCTTAAATAGATCACTAACATTTTAAAAGCAATTTGTAACTTCTTTTTCCCTGTTCAGCAGTTTTCTTTGTAAATAATATATTTTGGAATGATTTTGGACTTAAGGGAAAGTTATGAAAACAGTACAGAGGGTTCCAGTGGGCCTCGCAGTCGTATAGACTCTCTTAGATACTTTCTCATTGCAGGGACAGAATAGCTGACATCCACATTTTAGGGAAGGAAAGTTTTTTTTTTTTTTAGCTTCCAGTTTTAGAAGATCTGTCTTACACCGTCTATCTACAGGTGGCCGGCAGTGGTGGAAACACATGGCTGAGGTCTAGTCTGAGAGAAGTTCTTCACTGTGTGGCAAACAGAAAGGCAAGTGAAGGAGGAACTAGTTGATGTCTGGAGATAAGGCAAAGGCCAGGGCTTTCCCAGGAAAAGCCATCACAGTGTTTCTTCAAGCTGCCGGTCGGACCCTCCATGCCCAGAGCGGAGGCTCCTTCTTCCTGGCCCACCAGTCAGTAACACAAACCTGAAAACTCTGCCTTGGGCACTCCCCCCCCCCCCCCCCCCCCCCCCCCCCCCCCCCCCCCCCCCCCCCCCCCCCCATCTCGACACCTTGACGCAGTCCCTCCACACCAAGCCCCAAGCACCTGTCCTTTCCAGCCAGGCCATCTCCCAGCAGGACACAGTCCCACAGGTGTCCCATTGCCTCCAAACACATGAGGCTTTGAGGAGACAGTCGGGATCCAAACCGTAGCAAGGGTACTATAAGGCGTCTACCAAAATGAAGAAAGTGGCATGGGAGGCTGCAGCAGAGGGTTGCAAGTTCACGCCCAGCACGGGCAATTCAGTACCTGGGAGGATCCTGCCCTGACACCAGAAATAAAAAAAATGGACTGAGGATGTAGCTCAGTGTGAAGACTCTAAAACTCTGGATTCAATCCCCAGATCCACAAAAAAAGAAAGAAAGAAAAGAAAGCAGTGAACATTGGCGGTGACTGCTGTCACGTTTATGTCGCTTCTTGGGTGCAGCAGGGCACCGCACTGCAGGGCATGCCTGCAGGAGGGGTGGGCGAGCACCAGGGGTCTGCAGGCCTCCCGGCAGTCGTGACATTTCCCAGCAAGTGACGGTCGTGCTCTTCCCAGGTGGCGTTTGCATCTCGGGCCTTTGCATCTGCTGGTCACTCTGCCTGCAATATGCTTCCCCAGACATCAGCCTAGATGTCCGCGCACACTTGCCGTCAGAGCTGCTCTACTCTGCTCACCGGACTGTGTCACCCACCCTGCCACACTGCTTGGCTTAACTTTTGTGACGTCGGTCCCTACCAGGTGGAGCACACATTTGGGTGTCGATCTGTCAGAATGCTTGGTTCAGTTCCCCACCGCATCCCAGGCTCTACACATGGCCCTCTGTGGCCCTTTGGGGACCTAGGGAAGCTGGGAGACCTCAGCAGAGACAGGACCCTGTGGGTGCCGGGCACCCTGCCGAGCTTTTGGGATGAGCTCCTGTCTCCTTGGAGCCTGCAGGCCAGCCCTGGTCGCCAAGTTGCTACTGTTACCTCTTGTCCTCCCAGTGGGGAATGGAAAAGAGGTGGTGCGCGGTGTCCTCGGGGTTGAGCTGGGCTGAGGCTCAGGCTCCAGGGGCTGGGGAGGGGAGGCCGTGTGGCTTTTGTTTCCAGACTGCTGAATCACACAGCTGTGTACTTCCTGGGCAGGACGCAGATCTCTGGGCCTGGCTGAAAGGTGTCCGGGGACCCCAGCAGCCTTGCTTCTTGCCCTAGTCCTACTTTCTCTCACCTCCTAGCTTGCTGCAACCGGAACTGTCAGAGGCCCAGCGGCTGCCCGGCCCTGGTTTGCAACATGCTGAGCCTGGTGGGGAAATGCAGGGCCGGCCCGCTAACCACAGGGAGGACGCGTTTGCTCAGGCAGAGCTGGGGCGGCCCTTCTCTGCCACCCACAGAAGGAACCAACCTCTGCAGGCAGCCGTCTTGCAGGGGCCTGCTGGGCTGGCCGCCAAGCTTGGGAGCTTGGAAGTGGGCTCTGGCGGGCACTCTGTCGTCTTCCAGTATAGGCTTCGCTGACAAGTGGAGCGATCGCGGTGTAGTGAGGCTTCATGAGAAAATGCTTACAAAGCCTTGGGTCGCTGTAGTCGCCACTGTTAAGGTGTGGCAGTAGCCATTCGAGGCCTCTGGCCCGCCCTGCTCAGCAGCCACTTTTCAGGAGTAATCTTCAGGTTGAACACCAGGGATTAAGAGAACACCTACTCTAACACATGCTTTTCTTTCCGTATTTGAACATAATTTTGCCATCCCTCCACCCCCCCACCCCCCCGTTTTCTTTGGTGGTACTGGAGGTCCAACCCAACATCTTCACCCTGAACTATATCCCCAGCCCATTTTATACTTTTTGACTTTGAGACAGGCTGTCCTGAATCTCTAAACTGCCCAGGCTGGACTCAAATTTACAATTTTCCAGCCTCAGCCTCCTCAAGTACTTGGATTGTGGACATGTCCCGGCCTGGTTTGCCATCTTAACTCCCCCGAGCAGAGTGCTTTGCAGCTGCCTGAAGTCTCCTGAGGGCCAGACTTGCCCCTGCCAAGCTGGGGAGTGAGGCAGAGGCCACCACGAGCAGGTGGGGGCCACTTAGCTGGAGGAGGGGCTAAGTGCTGGACAGGCAGTGACCTCCTTGTCAGTACTGACTTGAAGGCTACTTGTGTGCACAGCCTGGTGTGGAGGCCCGAGCGGGAACCCTGGGACATGGTGGTCACTGCACGCACGGACTGAGGAGAAGCAGGAAAGAGGAAGCCTAGGACAGAGAGGAAGGCAGGCCCCGTGCGGGGGCTTTGGAGCGAGGCCTGCCAGCCAGGATGTGCTGCCACAGCTGTCTCCAAGCCTGCTCCTTCCCTGACCTTGGACTTGGAGAAGCACTTATAGCACAAGGGCTCAGTGTTTGGGGTTTAGGGAGCCCCCGAGGGTGCCTGGGCCAGATGGATGTCACCCTGCCCCCATCTGAGGTGGGCTTTGTAGAGGCCAGTCTGATGTGTGTGGTGGGGTCCCAGGAGGCTGGGAAAGTCTCCAGGAAACCGAGCTGCCCACGCTCCCTTGCCTTGGTCCTGGCTCTGCCCTTGGCCTGAGGTCCTGAGTCTTATTTGGCCAGTGTGGCCGATTCCTATGAGTGGAGAAAAAGACACCCAGAAACCCCCAGGCTCTTGGGCTCCTACTCATCGGGTGAAAGGTGTCTGTCCTGTCTTAGCAGATGCTGGTTTTGGCTTCTCTCTGCTGCAGAGATTACCTGGTTTAAAGGAAAGGATCCACCTTTAACCTATCAACTCTGAAGTTCTTGGAGAGAGTACCAAGGATTGGTCCCTGGGAACGTGGGGAAGGCAGGAGATGTGGGTGGGCATCAGATCTCGATGTGGGATACCTTGACTCATGACCCTGATGTCTTTGGCGTAGAAAACCACCCAGGTAGCCCCGAATGCATGACTGCATCTTCCTGAACTAGCTCTGGACAAAAGAGCTTTTCACCCATGGTGGGCTGGAGGATTAAGGAGCCGACGACATCAGTCTGATACCTACTAACCATTGAATATCAAGGACAGGTCGGTCTCATGTCTATCTAGGTGAGGTATTTCTGTCCTGGACTTTTTTGGGGTAGACTTCATTTCCTGAAGGCATCTGCACAGTTGCTGCGGGTGAGCATCTCTGCCCTGGAGCCTGTGTGCAGGTGCTGGAATGAGCCGGACCTGCAGTTGGACGTCAGCACTCAGCCTCCAATTCCCCCAGCCCGCCCTTCCCATCACCTCTTCTGCAAAATGGAAGCAAGGAAAGTAGTGACCACTTTAAAACAAATAAGTTTTATTGGTGTATGTTTGCAATACGTAATGTTTATATTCATCATGAGGAATTGGTATAGGTGCATATCATGTCTTTATTTTTACTTCCTCTTTGCCTACCCCCAACCCATCCCATGATCCCTTTCCCATTCTATAAGGGCTACCTCCTCGTAGGAATACTATTTGATCATAAAGGAGGATAAATGAGAAGTATTTCAGGAGAATGGATGCATCTTGAGACCATATGCTAAGTGAAGTAAATTAGGCGCAGGAGGTTAAATATTATACTGTCTCTCTTTGAGAAACCTGAGATATAAATTAAGGAGCAAATCAAGATATGAAATGGGAAGGCTGCCACGTAGAGCGGTGGCACAGGCTGCTGACCCAGGGGGCAGAGGGGACTTGGCCCATAGTGGAGGGATGTGAAGTCTCAGAGCTACTGCTCTTCAGGGTTTCAGGGCAGTGGCTCCTGGCCAGGCTGTGCCAAAGGGGACGAGGCCGGGAGGGCCAGGGTGAAGCCTGAGAAGGATGGGCGGTCCCCCATGTGGACCGAGGCATGGTTCCCCAGTCCACAGGACCTGCTGACCCAACACTCCTTTAGAAAATTCACTTGCTGGTCCCTGGAGCTCTGGGACGTGAGGATTTTGTGTGTCTGGCTGGTTTGGCTTCTAGAACAGCCTCTAGGTCCGCGGGGTAAGTGAGGAGGAAGTCCTTGTCTGCTGCAGAGGTGGATCCAGCTGAGGAAGTGGCGAGTCGGCTACCATCTTTGTCCTGCGGCCTGGATGGATGGTGTGGGGCCGAGGGAAGGCATCGAGCTCCTGCTCTCAAGAGGGCTGGTTTCCTCAGTGGAAGGAACAGAGGCAGCCAGGCTGCGTGATGCCACTGACTGGGCTTGGTGTCAGCTCTTCCACTGACTGTGTGACCTTGGACAAACTCCTTACTTGCTGTGAACCTTAATTTCTACACCCCAAAATGGGTTTTATGATTATTGCTCTGTCATAGAGTTGCTGGATACCTGAGTAAGATAATTCGGTAAAGCCATTAGCAAAGTGCCTTACACACAGCCAGCACTCAACATTGGCTGTTAAACATGAAAATACTGAGAGAAACTTTATCATTGACTGTTTGTGTCCTGGAGTTACCACAGTGCAAATGCTATTGGGGGGGGGGGGGTCATTGCAACAGGTGTTTGTTCTCCCAGTTCTAGAGGTCGGAGGTTGCAACGCTGCCAGGCCAGGCCGTCTCCGAAGGGCCAGGGAGGAGCTGTCTCAGCTTTCCTGGCTCCAGCTGTTGCTGGCATTCATTGCTTCGTGGACGGTCACGCCCCTCTCTGCGTCTGTCATGGCTTCCTTCCCCCTGACGGCCCCCTCTTTTGTCTTAATGTCACTTCCTGTGAGGATACAATTCCTTCGATCAGATCACTTGACCCGGTGTGACTTAATCTTACTTTGCAACACCTGAAAAGACTGTTTTCAAGTTTGCAGGCATGGGAGGTTAGGACTTTCTGAGACTCCTGGGGACACAATTCAGCCCTCGTGTGATTAATTTATCATTTGTCTCCAGAGCCATAAAGGACCAGACTGTGGCATTTGTGAGCACCGTTCCGTGTCACTGGGTGATTTCTGCCCACGGGACTTCTGAAATGCTGGGGCTGACACATCCCTTCATGGTGGGGAGACTGAGGCCCAGGGAGCAAAATGGCTTTCAAGGTCATTTAGTAATAATGAGTGATAGAGGTAGGGCCATGTCCTGGGTCTCCTGGTCCCAGAGCCACCTCTGTCCTGCAAGCCTCTTGCCTTGTGTGGCCCATCCTCGGCTCTGACTCCCACTTGTGGAGCCACAGCATTCTTGCTGTGGCTTTGACAGCACACCTAAGGCCTCAGTTTCTTGTCCCCTCCTTCCTTGGGTACAGTTGCAAGCCTGGGCTTTGGGGCTGAGACTGAGACCCAGTGGTACGGTGCTTCCCCACCAGGGCCAGGCCTGGGGTTCCATCCCCTTCCTCATATATGCACACAGGTGCTGTTGTTGGCGGGCAAATATGCAGGTTCAAATCCTTGCTTGCCTAGTGTGACCTTGGAAAAGTCATTGAGACTTGCCACCTCATTGACGGTCTGCATCGGTGGAACGGAGGCAGCGATCTCAGCCTCACAGGTGTGTGTGGGGACCAACCCTGCCACGGGTGCTGCCTGGCACTTGATGGGTGTTGATGTGAATGTGGTGCCACGTGCCTTTTCTCTCTTGGGGTTCCTCTGAAGCCAAGAGGTCCTCAGAAGAAAGATGGGGGCCACCGCTTCCCTGGGAGGGTTCAGTAGCTGCCACACCTTTAGAATTTTCTCTCCTGCAGGAGGTTGAAGCGGAGGCAATTGTCAGCCATCCTCTAACCTTTGTAAAAGTTCCAGAACCACACGCAGAAAGACTGACCGCAGCTCAGGAGGGAGAAGGGATATCGCGCAGAGCTGTGGGATAGACTGAGTCCAGTGCAAAGGGCAGTCACTAAGGGGGTCCACGCTGGCTCCTTGGCAGGTGCTCAGGGTCCTTGTGCTCCTCCTGCCCCATGTCCCTGTTTGGCTTCCTTGTGACTGCTGCCCCTTCCAGAAGGGCCTGGATGCCAGGCCCACTGGGGCCCCGCCCGCAATTCCTCTGGGTTGCACCGCCTGGCTTATCAGAAGGCTGCAGGAGCGGCTGTTTCTAGTAGGAATAGTTTAGTCCTACGGGGCAGAGTTAGAGCCACCAGGGACCCAGAAGTGACGGGGGAGGGTGTGGGACAGTGTACCCTGGAGACTGTGTCAGGTGTCACAGCAAGGCATAATCCCCAGATGGTGCTGGAAGCAGATACTTTTCTCCTGTGGTCCTCTCCTGTCCTGATGGGACAGGAATACCTGTCCCATACGTGCTTGGCAAGGTCTGTCCTGATGGCTAGCATCCCCAGTTATCCTGTGCACCTTTTCCTTTGGAATTTTTATTGATGAAGTTATAGATTCACCAGAAATTGTAACGGATAAAGGAGATTGCTGCAGACTTCTAGATCCCCTCATGGTAACATCTTATAAAACTAGAGACCAACATCACAACCATAATACTGCTGTGGTCACCGTCCTTTCTGAGATGGTCCCAGTTTTCCTTGGACTTGTATAAGTGGTTCATTAAGTAGGAGTTTACCACAAAGGGTTCTCCAACCCCTAGCTCATGGCCTATTAGGAACTGGGAAACTGGGAAGCAGCAGGACATGAGTGGTGGGTGAAGCAAGCTACATCTGTATTTACAGCTGTTCCCCATCACTCACATTGCCGCCTTAGCTCCACCTCCTGTCAACAGCAGAATCAGTCCTTGGTACCAAAAAGGTTGGTGGCCATGGCATTGCAGTGTAACAGCTACCCAGAAAGGTGGCGAATAGCACATAACCATAAGGGTCTTGGCATAAACCAGCTCTTACCCATGTCCACCTCCATTTCTAAGCTGTTAAGCTTGTTTCTTGTTGACTTAAAATTTATGCACTGTGTTTGGTCAGGTGCACAAATGGTGAGTATAGGGCTTATCTTGTAAGGTTTATGGATTTTTTTTTTTAATGGGGCCCTTGCTGTGTTGCTCAGGCTGGACTGGAACCTCTGACGCTTCTGAGTAGAGGCCCTCCTGGCTTGTGGGCTCAGTTTTCCTTGTGTATCCATCTGTGACCATCCCTCTGGTTAGATTTTAGAGCATTCCCTGAGCTTCCTGAACAAGCCTCCTCATTACCCTGCTCTGATTTAGGGGTATATCTCCATGGGGGTCTTGTAAAAGGAATTATTAATTAATTTTCTGATACTGGAGATTGAGCCCTGGCTCTCTGTCCCCAGCACAATCTCTATGTATTTTGAGTCAGGTCTTGCTAAATTGTCCATGTTGGGCTTACATACAAGATCCTCCTGCCTTGGCCTCCCTTGTGGGTGTGCTTTCTCCTATCTCCTCTTTGCCTTAGGTTAGGTCCAGATGAGTCTGTCACTATACCCACAAGAGCTGCTTCGTACACCTCAGTATGGGCACAGAACAGAGAAACTGAAGAGAAAGGTGCACCCCAGAAGCCGGGGCCTAGAAGAGGGGGTGCTCACGCCATGTCAGAGAGAGAGAGTGTCAGCGGGAAGATGTTTTGACCTACAAGGAGGGGCAGGGCAGTTCTAAATCCGGATGAATGAAAGAATGCATATTATTCTAAATATTTGGGGTTTTTTTTTTTTGCCTCCTCCACACTGAGCTACATCCCAGCTCATTTTTTATTTCAGTTATTTGGAAACAGAGTCTTATTAATTTGCCAAACTGCCCAGGCTAGATTCAAATTTGGGATCCTCCTGCTTCAGCCTCCAGAGAGCTGGAATAATAGGCCTGCGAGGCACCCCAGGCCCAGCTGTCGCTGTCTGAACTTGGCAGTGAAGCTGAGGCACTTTGCCGGGGGCGGACGGCTGTTTTTCCTCAGCACTTAACAATATTTTCTTCTTCCCATTGCCTTGACTGTTTTTATGGTTCCTTCCCTAGATTGAGTGAACTGGTTTTCCTTTTGCCAAAGAGGTGATATTATCCTTGAAAGATGTGAGTTGAAAATCAACACACTGCAGTTTGAGAAACAGTGTTAGGGTCTACCTGGAGCTCCAGAACACTCACACCCAAATATCGGTCGGTTCACGTGGGGACAAGGGTACGTGAATGGTCTCTGTATACCAGCGGGTCCTGTTGTAACTTTGACATACGGGATGAGAGAAAGGAAATCCCACTTCTGTGGGCTGTGCAGTCCCTTCGGTGTTACTGCTTTTGGTTCTGTGCTCACTACCGGCGCCGCTTCATACCCGATACTTGCTTTGATCTTGACTCACTCTTTCTAGCTTAATTCTGTATCTAAGGAAACCGGGTTTCACAGCGCGGAGGTGCTGGCGTGGTCTGCTCACCCCTTGCAGTCTGCTTCCCCATCTCACAGGTGAGGGAGTCGAGGGTCAGCTAGAGTAAAGAGCCGCCCAGCTCACCCAGCCACGGAAGGAAGAGCTGAACTTGAAGTCAGGTGTGTCGGGTTCCTCCCGGGCCGCCAGGCTCCGGAAGCACCCGCTCCGTGGTCGCTGCGTGTCTGGCTTGGTAGCTGGCGTGGGGTCAGCGTTGCTGTGTGTGGAGGAGCAAAGCGGCAGCCCTGGGTTGCCTTGCTTAGGGTGAAACCAACCAAGCTGGGAAAGAAGCTCCCCCACTGGGAGGCTGAGGCAGGAGGATCACAGGTTTGAACCCAGACCAGACGTAATGAGACCCTGTCTCAAAAAAAAAAAAAAAAAAAAAAAAAAAGGGCTGGAGATACAGATCTGTGTGAACACCCTGAGCTCAACCTCAGTGCTAAAGAATTACGTATACAAGATAGAGCAAAAGAGCAACTCATCCTAATAGTTGCACTAACCTGGATGGACCTCGCGGGAGCTGCCAGGTGTTGGCCCAACGTTACGCGGCTGGCATGGCAACCCCTGACGTCATCACCTCTGTTCAGAGAGGAGGGAGGCCTGGCCAAGGGGACCAAGTCTCCGGACCCCAGGTCCCTCCAGGGCTCCCTCCTGGATGCTGGCCAGGCTGGAGAAGATTCTCCCGCGCTGGGGAGGAGCCCGGGGAACTGTGACTCCTAGCCGCAGACTGCAGCTTAGGCACTGATCCGAGCAAAATCTGTCCCCCCTCGGGATTCCCTGTGCTTCCAAGTCGGAAGGTAACTGCTGCCTCCCAGCATCCTCTGCGCTCTCCCCGGCACTGAGCCGACTTGGCTGGTAGAATGGCTGAGTTGGTAAGGAGGCTGGGAGGCCACGTGGGCAGGTCCTGAGTCTTCTGCCCCACTTTCTCCCCTTGAATGCACCTAGAGCGTCGGCGTCCAGCCTTTCGGCTTGCCTGGGCCACGCGGTCTGAAGAGAAATGATCTCAGATACATAAAATACCTAATATAGTCGGTGTCATCAGGCTACAAAAAATCTCATTTATGTTTTGAGAAAGTGTGTGTTGGGCTACGTTCACAGCCATCCAGGAGCTGGGCATGGGGGTACAGGCCTATCATCTTAGCGCTTTGGGTGGCTTAGGCAGGAAGATGGCAAGTTTGGGTCCAGTCTGGTCAACTTAGTGATTTGGCTGAGAAAATAAGGAGGAATACACTCAGTGGGGAATGTAGGTCAGTGTGAAGGCCCTGCGTTCCGTGCCTAGCACCAGCAGGGCCATCCAAGGTGCGTGCGGTCTGCAGGCCCTGGGCTGGGACAGCCTTAGAGCTTCTGTGAAGGAATTTTTGTCTGGTTTGGTGGCAGATGGTAGCTCTGAAATCAAGAGTGAACATTGTACAAAGGTCCTGGTCCTCGGTGCTGAGCAGGAGGACCCGTCTCCCCACTCCTCAGAAGATGGCACCTGAGGAGTGGACTCTTGGGTGCTGTCCACTGGGGGAGGGGCTGGCTACTGCTGCAAGGTGGGCGTGAGAGGACGAGAAGCGATGTTGGTGGGGCTCGGAAACCCCCAAGTGCGCTTTTAAAGGTGACGGTGGGGAGTGCAGGAAGGGGAGGGCAGCCAATTCCTGGGGCTGCGGTGAGTCAAGGGGGCAGCTGGATGTGGGGAAGACCCAAGCCGGTGCTGGGAAGGGGTGGGACAGGCAGTGCAGGGGCTCTTTTGTGGCTATGTTATCTCACTTCTTCAACAGGAAACACGGGCCGCAGAGCCCCACCAAATATGGGGGCATGGTGACCATAGCCTGCTTTGAAAATAAGGTCAGTTGTTTTAATGACTGCATGCCCTTGGCAGGATTTCCCACTAGGATAAACAGAGCCCTTCCCGTCGTTGCCTGTCACCTTTCCCACCCGCAGTGCCTGCTGGCAGCAAATTGGTGGGAAGCTTCTGGTTCCTTTTCTCACGCTGTTACACACACCTCTACACACATATAAATATGGTATCCTCTCCAGGCATGGTGATACAGACCTCTAATCCCAGCACTCTGGGAGGCTGAGGCAGGAGAATCGCCAATTCAAGCCCAGCATGGGCAGCTTAGTGAGATCCTGTCTCAAAATATAAAAAATGAAAAGGGAACTGGGGATGCATCTCCGGGTGAAGGCCCTGGTTTCCATCCCAAGAACCGTGCACCCACACGCATATAAAACCAGCTTGGTGTTCCCCCTTAGCTGGATCTGATTGGTTCCTTAGATGTGTTGGAGAGCAGTTGTTCCGGGGGTAGCAGTATTGTTCATCTTCTTATGTGCTGTTGCGGTTTGGATCTGGAATGTCCCTCAAAAGCCTCATGTATTTGGATGTTGTGGGATACCTGTGGATTCCTTGGGCTAGTAAGAGGTGGGGCCCAGTTGGAGGGGGTGGGGTCACAGGCACGTGACCTGGAAGGATGCGTGCTCGCTCCATTCTTCTTGGCTTCCTGTCTGCCACGCCGTGAACAGCTTCTTTCCTGCTAGGCCTTTGCTGTGTGCGTCCACTACTGCCAGCTGCCCATGAGTGGATTGCGACCTTCTGAAACTGAGCTAAAATCAGCCTTTCCTCCCTTATATCGTGGGTGTTGGGTATTGTGTCTGTCTGAGCAATGAGTAAGTGACTAAGACACGGGGTGCACATGTGATGGACTGCCAAAAGATCTGAAGATCCCTCCAAGTCTCTGGGTTTCTCTGCAGTACGTAAAGCACCCCCGCACTGCCCCATTTTTGCATGAACACAAAACATCTAATTGTTTAAAATACAATACATAACTATTTGATGCTTTAATGAACTCATTACTGGGCCTGTTTGCAGAAAGTATGTAAGTGGTTCTGAATTGGTTCTTTTATTCTATCCTTCAACTGCCTTGTAACGGAAATAACAATGGGATAATCCATTAAAAAAATTAAAGTCATTTCATTCGGACCCTGGTTGATAATCATGGGCTCAGTCTTGTGGTACAGGCAGCAGAGCTGAGGCATCATGACTTCCAATACCAGGTGTGTGAGCGTGTTCCTCTCATTTGCTGACACTTACTTCCTCTGTGTTCACCGGCACCTGCACTTAAGCCTCCCATAACAGGTCTGAGATCTACTCCGTGAGTTTTGGGGCAAAAAGTTTTTGTATCTTCCTGGTGAAATGGGATCGTGTTGGACACGTGTGGCCCCTCCACACTTGCATTTGTATGGGCACTCACAGATGCATGGTAGAAAATATGGTGAATGTTAAACTTATCACAGTAACAGACACATTGCATGAATCCCCTTTAATGTCCTTTTTCTTGCTTTGAACAACTTCTCCCATCATTCCCACCACACTTTCTGGAAGTCCTCTTTCCTGGATGTCTTTGGTTGTACTGCTGTGGCTGCCTTGATGTCCTGAATTAATTAAAAATATTTAGCTCTCATGGTCAATTTTGACCATGGGGAAGAGTCAGAGGTCTCATGGTACTGGATCTGGTGAATAAGGTAGATGAGGACATATCCCTATGTTTTTACAACCTGCCTTTCCATTGTAGGGTACTAGGAAGCAGAGTTTGTTAGTTTTTTTTTTTCAAATCACACCTCAAAAAGACATCGTGAAAGAGGACTTCCAGACTTGCTTCAGAAAGTGGCAATCCTTGGGTGGCGGGGGGGGGGGGGGGGGGGGGGGGGGGGGGGGGGGGGGGGGGGGGGTGGCCGAGGCGAGGGGTGTTCATGGCCATGTGACCTTTTCTGTAGTACGTTAGACTTAAACACTGAACTGTACATTTGATCACTCCTCATACATCCTGTCCCCTACTGACGTGAGATGTTGAGTTGTTTTCCATGTTAGTGCATTATGACCTGCTTTCTCCATTTTTATGGAAGATATATTCTGACTCTGTATCTTAAGACTTAGTGTGTCCAGCTTGGTTCATTTACCTTACCATTTGAAAAAGCATTCCTAACAAGCCTGTACACTTTCTTTTTTTTAAAAATTTTACATCTTAAACTGTCAGGCTCTGTTTTAATTGGTGATCACCTGCTCACATCTGCATGTTCCTCACAGAGCACTGTGTGCAAGTACTGTTCTCACTGCTAGTGGTCACACGGGGAAGCAGAGGCATGGAGAATCATGGTTTGCTGGGGTGACTGCTGGGAGCGGGAAGCTGAGAGTGGACTCACGTGACTGCATCCAGAGTCTGTCACCTGCCTACCAGTAATACAGTCTCTCAGGGCTGGGGTGGTCCCTGGGAGCATGTGATCTTGCACTCCCAACGCTAGGATCTTCTTCTAGTTTAGGGTGGGAACTGTGGTTCAGATTAGCCTGGGACGTGCCGTGAGCTGTCCTGTCT
This sequence comes from Ctenodactylus gundi, assembly GCA_004027205.1. NCBI lineage: Eukaryota > Metazoa > Chordata > Mammalia > Rodentia > Ctenodactylidae > Ctenodactylus > Ctenodactylus gundi. Next base: position 89,562 of record PVKB01005333.1, read on the forward strand.
CCCAGCTCTGCACCCTGGGGCCAGCGGACTCATCGAGCAGTGAGATGTACCCATCTGGTAAGGGATCCTCACTGGGCATGTTGTCTGCCAATAAAGTGAGAGCACGTGGAACAGCAGTGTGACTGCAGATTTCCTTCCTGGCTTCGGGGGGCCTTACCATGGGTGGAATGGCTGGACACTGGGAAGCCCTCCAGGGTTGCTGGGCCTCGACAGCTTCTTTCCTGCCTGCCAGGGAAGCAATGGTCACAGCCACAAATGGCTTTCTGATGGCACCACCACTGCTGCCTGTTCGTGCCAGGAGGTTCGGCCACAGGGTTCAGGGCCTGGGGTGGCTTCCTACTGGTAGTGGATACCGTTCCTGGCTTGGACTGATGGCCGGACCGCTCCATGGTGTGAGGGGACACCCAATTGTGCCTATGGCCCTTTGCCATCCCGGCATCTCAAGGGGCAAGGTCGGGAGGAAACTGGTTTGTGCCCTGGGACTGCTCAAGAGAACTGAGAACAAGTGTTCATGGCAGCATTGTTCATAGGAACCAGGGACATAGAAATGGAGTAAGATACTGAATCACGCACCAACCTATAGGTCCATAGCAGGTGAAAAAGCTCACTGTTTCCCTCTTGAGACATTTTGGGGGAAAATTGTTAGACTATAAAGAAAAAGAAAATGTTTTGCCTGAAGTTGCTGGACTTCGGACTGGCAGTCAGCTGGGTAAATAAAAAACCATTTTTTGAAAGCATTCATATCACTAAAGCTTTTAGATAACGATGAAAGCAGTGAAATCTGGAAAGCTGACTTTCTCCTAGAAAGTTACAAATTTCAATGCAAAGGAAGAATCTGGTTGTAGTATTATTATTATTACTGTCTTAGACATGGGGTCTTCTCTCTGAGCCACATCCGTAGCTCCTTTTTATTATTTATTTGAGATAGGATCTTGCTAAGTTGCCCCAGGCTGGGCTTCAACTAGTGGTCCTCCAGCCTCTGCCTCCCAGGGGCCTGTGATCCCAGGCCTGCACCACTGGGAGATTGTTTTTGAAGAATGAAGCAGGGTGAGATAGAGCAGAGCCGAGGAAGCCTCCCGCATCTGGTGGGCTGAAGAATGGGGACATGTCCCAGCCTTACCTGTCGGCCCTCACTCCAGTGTTGGGAGACACTGTCCCCACATGGCAGGGTCACTTGTAACTGAGAGTGATTTCCGAAACCTTTTGGTTCTGAAATAATTTCACACTCATGTGAACTTGGTAAAGTTAGGTTTTCTGTGAACCATTCATCTAGGTGCCCTGACAGCCTTTTTGGTGACTGACCATAGTGGTCAAGGCAGGGTCTTGACACTGGAATCGTGCTGTTAATGAGTGTACAGACCCCACTGGTCTCTACCTTCTTCTGCATGTGCTTGCTTTGCTTCTGTTCCACCTTGTGGCTCGACGATGTGGTGTCATGTGAGTAGCATAGTGTGTGGGGACGGGGTCGTGGCCTGCGTGCTGGGCTGGGGGGCGGAGGGTGGAGCAAACGTGGCGATTGTCGTCTCTCCACAGCACCTCATGACTCTTGTCCCCTCCCCACTCCTAGCCAAGCAGGAAGCTCTGCGCACTTCTGTCCCCTTCTCCTTGAATTCTCCACCCCGCCCACCACTGTTACCTGGCTCTGGCCACATCCTTTCCTGCTCTTTCAGCTCCAACTCTAAAATGTCTTTTGTCATTGTGCGACATGGTGGCTACAGGGAGAAACAATACTGTGTTTTGGAAATCGCCAACAGGGTAGACTTGAAATATTCTCACCACAGAAGCATGCCATGTGTGTGCCAGTCAGCATGGCCGAGTTATTCTGCAGGGTTTGCGTGCTTCAAAGCAGCATGCTGTGCAGGACAAGTGCACACTCATTTTTGTCATTAAAAAAAATGACAGCTGGGTCTGCGGTGCCTCACGACTATTATTCCAGCCCTTTGGTAGGCTGAGGCGGGAGGATCCCAAATTTGAATCTAGCCTGGGCAGCTTAGCAAATTAATAAGACTCTGTTTCCAAATAATTGAAATAAAAAGTGGGAGGCCCTGGGGTTGATCCCAGTACTGTGAAACAAAATAAAACCAGTTATTTAGAATAATATGCACTCTTTCATTTGTCTGGATTTAGTACTGCCCTGCCCCTCCTTGCATGCCAAAACATCTTCCCGCTGACCCTCTCCCTGGCATGGGGCGAGCACCCCCTCTTCTGTGTCCCCGGCTTCTGGGTGCACCTCTGTTTTCGGTTTCTTTGTTCTGTGCCCATACTGAGGTGTATGAAGCAGCTGTTGTGGGGGTGACAACAGGCTCATCTCGACCTAACCTAAGCCAGTTGACAGGATTTATTTGTTGCCATAGGTGGAGTGCTCCAGGGTAGAACTGGCTTAAAATCTGAGCGGATTGACAGACAAATGACCATCAGGGCCCGGGGTCCTTCTCTGAGGCAGCACTGTGGTCCTGCTACCCTGGTCTTGTTTCTAACCTTGCGGGATTCTGTAAATAGCCTTGGCCATGTGAGTCCTCTAAAGATGTTGCTGGGCCCACCTGGGGCCACGGAGTTTCTGATTGTGTCCCTCCACCAGCACATGGTTACCCCGGGACTTCTGCCTCCTGGTGGTGTTGAGGCAATTGTATCTAAAAAGTGCCCAAAACAGGTCTATCCTGGGAGGGATTTTTTTTTTTTTGACAGAAGACAGACAGGAAGGAAGTAGTCAAGTTTTTCAAGCTAGCCTGTTGCTCAGCATTCATCCTGAGGGCAAGGGCGTCCCCTTGGGTCTGGAGGCCACCTTGGCATGTAGTGTAGGTGGAGTCCTGTCACTGGAGGAGCTGTTGGGAGGGTGTTTTCCCCAGTGCTGAGGGGCCCACACTGCGGTGGTTTTCCATATTTGCATGCACTCCTACACTTCGGGCAGGGGTTGGGGGCTGGAGAGCCCCTCTGTTCTACCTGGTGTCAACTGAGATGACTTGTGGGAGATAGAGGATCCACTTAGCCGGGGGTTGGGTGGAAGGCCTGGGTCCTCTTTGCATGGCGTCTCCAGGCAGCTAGCTTGGGCTTCTCACAATGTGGTTGTCTCAGGGTGGTCTGAATTCTACATGGGAGCTGGTTTCCCCAGAGCTTGAGAACAGAAGCTGCAGGCCTTCTTAAGAATTAGACCTGGGTTGGCCCAGCGTGGTTCCTGCCACATTTTGTTAACTGAGGCAGATGACAGAGGCAGCCTGGGTCCGGGGATAGGTGGCTACATGGCCATAAATCCTGAAAGCTGGGGCCCATCCTGATCCCCCAAATAGGCTTCTGGTTTCCTGGGTCCCCCTGTAATCTCTGATTCCCCACCCCTGGCTCTTCCTGCTCTCTCTCTCTCAAAAGTACTTATTCATTGGTTTCATTTTCTTTTTTCTCTTGGACTGAGCCCAGAGCCCTTGCAGCTTTTGGGACTCTAGGGAACAGAACCCCAAGGTCAGGGTGGGTGGGACTGTTGAGCTTTCCTGCTGTCCAGAGTGGTACGCATGAGCATAAGTCCTGTCTGCTATTTTGGTAGAATGTTCTGGTTCTTCCTTCATCTCTGATTTGCATTACCAAAGCTTGCTGCCCATCTTGAGAAGGGTATGAAGAAACCCCAAACTCTTCTTACCTCAGGGCTCATTCAGTGGACATAGATGCCTGGGGAGGCTGGTGGTGTCCAGGGACTTCTGGAAGGAGTGGGACCTGAGTTCTGGTGGGGCACAGGTACAGGAACAGCCTCAGGTCCCCCTACGGAGCAGAGGAGTCAGCTGGGCCTGAGAGCAGGGGTGGGCAATGAGCACCGCTTCTCATTGGCTCCCGTCTCTTTCCTCTCAGTGGACATCATGGAGATAAAGGAAATCCGCCCCGGGAAGAACTCCAAGGACTTCGAGCGTGGGAAAGCGGCCCGCCAGCGGGAAGACTGCTGCTTCACCATCTTGTACGGCACCCAGTTCGTCTTGAGCACACTCAGTTTGGCAAGTGGGTGAACATTCGTCTGCTCTTCTCCCTCCCTCTGACTCAGTTTCCCTCTGAGGCTGCCTCTGCAGTAGTAGGTCCTGTAACCTGCCTGCCCACTAATATGCACTTGGGGCACAAGCTCTTAGATGCCAGCTCTCCTGTGCGTCTTTGGGCAAGCGGCTTAACCCCTGAGCCACGACTGCTCAGCTGTGAAATGGGGAAGATAATTGTGCCCACCTCTGGGATATTGTGAGGAGTGCCAAGTATCTGCCTGGCTCACACCGAGAGCTGGATAAATGGTAGTTAAGGTGGGCACTACAGGCCGGGCTTTGCTGGACAGAAAAATTCACCTGCTTTCCTCCAGTGGGTGTTGTCCAGCTATGACACTGATCTAACAGAACAGTCCTGAGGTCTCACTGGTGCACACATGCACATAGTATGTGCCCACAGCACATCATATGCACACCACAGAGCACACACATGCACACATGTGCACATACCGCATAGCACACCCACATGCACACATGCACATAGCATACACATGCACACACCACATAGCACACACACAGCATACATAGCACACATGCACACACCACATAGCACACACATGTGCACTAATGACACAGCACACCCATATGTACACACATGCACACACACAGCACATAGCACGTACACACCATATACCACATACACACAGCACATGAATACAGAACACACACAGGCACACAGCACACAACGTGCCCATGCACACTGCATACATATATCACACATGCACACACTGACTCGTGTCTCTGGAGGTCAGATTTCTGGCCATTCCTAGGACTTCATCAAAAAACAAAAGAGCTTTGGGAGGGTTGTCAATGGCGCATGGGACCCTGGGGACTCTGCTGTGGCTGCTTTCCATGCAGTCCTCAGCTGCTGTGGTCACGGAAGGGGCGCTGTGAGAGTCGAGCCGAGTAGCAGCATTCGATTAGGGCCCGGTATCTCTTACTCATTTCTCACTTATTATTTCATCCTGCATTTAACAAAATCTCTCTGTATGCTGGAAATTGAACCCAGGGCCTTTGCACCGAGATGCAGCTCTATCCCACTCCATTTTATCTTTTATTTTGAGACAGGGTTCTGCTAAGGCACCGAGTTACCCAGCTGGGATTGAATTCACAGCCCTCCTGCTTCAGCCTCCCAGAGAGCTGGGATGACGGGCACGCACCACGCCTGCCCTCACCCACACCCTTGAACCCAGGGCAGGCTCTCCAGCACTGAGTCGCACCCCTAACCTGTGGGGTACCCCTCAGCACATGCTTTTTGTTATGTTTTGATTGAAATCACTGGAGCCAAAAAGAGGATGTCAGGCCCGTGGGGCAGGCCTCCAGTCCCAGCACTCTGGGAAGCTGCGGTGGGAGGACTGCAAGTTTGAGCCCAGCCTGGGCTACTTACTGATTTAGTGAGATCCAGTCTCAAAAAAAGAAAGAAAGAAAAAAAGGTGGCTGGGCATAGAGCTCAGTGGGAATGCCCTGGACTTGATCCCCAGTACCACAGGGAAAGAAGAGGAGTAAGACCCAGTCGCTGTCCTTACAGAGCTCATAGTCATGTGAACAGAAAGTTAAGGACACTGTGGTCAGGGCTGAAATGTGCACATAATGGAGTGTGCTGTAGGGGTGTGGACTGCTTAATTCCAGGGAGGTCTCTGCAAGGAAATAGCTCCCCCTCACTATTTTTATTAATATACAGATGTAATACATAGTATTTACAATGAATTTGGGTGTTTCGTAAGCTATGTATCACATCGACTTTACAATCCCTTCCCATTTTCTACCCTCCCACCCCCTCCGTGTCCCTTCCCTCGGCTCCGGCTATCACTTCGTATGGTTCCAAAGAATGGCTGTGTTCTGGGTTTTCCAAGTCTGAGAAACCATACAGTGTTTAACATATTAATCTTCTGCACCTAAGTCATTTCACTTAAGTCACCACTCTACCTCAGCTTCCTATTCCTCTAATGGGTTCGCAGTTAGGTCTTGTTATCTCTTCTCTGAATCCAACCAATTCCTTTATTGGGATATTCACCAGAAGTTTTTTTTTCCATATTTTCCTATATCTTTGTTGTTATTGTTACACCTGGCCTTACCCACCAGTTCCCATTAGAAAATAACTATAAGCATGTAGCTCAAAAGACTAGTTAATTTGGGAAAGAGAAAAAAAATACATAAAATTCAATTGCCTTAGCTGAATACTGGAAGGTGCATATTTGTACATTCACAAGGTTATCTTTACACCAATCAGTTTCCTTAGGATAAACTTTCTTTAGTGACCTGATAAGCGAATTGCTACAACAATACAAAGTTAAAACTGTATCACATTGCTACATTAAATGAAGTCAAATCTATACCACATAAATATACTTAAAGTGACAGACATGAGGGCAAATTAAGTTATTTCAGAATTCCTTAGCTTTCATATCTTATTTATTCATATTTCACTAATTACCAACATACTTTTTTCTCAGCTCATTCTCCTCTAGCTGTTGTCGCTTCTTCTCTGGGGTCATTGGTGTCGCTGGTCTCCCTTTCACTTTCCAGGTTTCCTTTAAGTATTTTCTGCAATATTGGTTCAGTGGCTGCAAATTCCTTTAAGCTGTCTCTGTCATGGAAAGTTTTAAGTTCTCCCTTTAAATTAAAAGATAATTTTGCTGGATATAGCAGTCTTGGTTGACATTTATGCTCTTTCAGTTCTTGGATGACATTGCTCCAAGATCTCCTTGCTTTTAGAGTTTGGGTTGAAAAATTTGCCATTATCCTGATGGGCTTATCTTTGTAGGTCGCCTTCTGTTTTTCCCTTACCGCTTTTAGTATTTTCTCTTTGTGTTGGGTTTCTAGAATTTTAATTATGATGTGTCGTGATGAGGATCTCTTCTGATCAAAGTTGTCTGGTGTTCTATATGCCTGCAATAGTTCCATGTTCATTTCTTTTCTTAGATTTGGGAAATTTTCTTCCATTATTTCATTAAACATATCCTTTAAGCCTTTTTTTTTTTGTCCTCAGTCTTCTCCTTGATTCCCATAATTCTGAGGTTGTTTCTCCTTGAGTCATCTATCAGCCATTGCAATGATTCTGCTTTCTTTATTTACTTTGTGTTCTTCATGGCCTGTATGTTGCAGCTAAGTCACTTTATTTTCTAGGTCTGACATTCTATTCTGAAGTTGTTTAAAGTGGTTGCTTATTATTTCCTGCATGTTTTTCATTTCCTGAATATCTGCATTCATTTTTTTCTATATCTCTGTTGTGTACCTCTCTAATTTCTTGTATTGTCTTCATTATTTTCTGGTATATTTCTTCTCTGGTCTCCTCTAGTTGCTTTTCAAGGCTTGCTTTTTGCTTATCTATGTATTGGTGTAGCTCTTCTGCTGTCTGTTTTATTTCCTGCTTTAATTCATTGAATTTCTGGGCCCAGAAATTGCCGTCATTTTTGCCATATTCATCTTTATTTGCCCTGATATCATCTCCTGGGGTTTCAGGTCTTTTTGTAGGAGATTTGTAACCATACTATCCCATTTCTTCTTTTGTCTCCTCTAATTTCTTTTCAAGCCTTGCTTTTTGCTTAGCTAAGTGTTATAGCTGTTGCTCTGTCTGTTTTATTTCCTGGTTTGCTTCCTGCTTTGCTTCCTGCTTTAATAATTCCTGCTTTAATTCCTGCTTTATTTCACTGGCTATCTGGGCCCAGAAGTCACCATCATTCTTGCCCATCTGTTTTTGAGTTCTGCAATTTCAGCACCCCTTGTACTGTCCCCTGGGGAGTCAGATCTTTTTGTATAAGATTTGTTACCACGTTTCCCCATGGTTCTGCTACCTCTGACTGTCTCTGGTGTGCAGAGAAGAAAATGGCTCCTGTTGACGTCACTGCCTGTGATGGCTGTTGGGCCCCTTTTCTGATCTGCGATCCTGGGGCCTTTTCTAGAGGGAGTCCTCACTGTGTTTGTAGTACACACACCCACGGGTTGGTGCTTCTGAGGCTGGAGCCACCCGCTGCCAATAATTCCCACTCTCCGGGTCCGCGCTTACCTCGGGCTGAGGTTCTGGCCTCCGGACCTTGTTTGTGATCTGTGGATGCCGGCAGCTTGGGGCCGCGCTGAGCTGGCTGTTTTCCTCCTCATCCGATGTGACTTCAGGATTTCAGACCCACCTGCAGCCTCCTCTCCCATTGTGTGCTCTGTTCTCTCCCAGCTCCATCCTTTACCAGCTCCGCTCCATCAGATGTTCAGTTCCCCACGCGCTTTCCTCTGTCCGTAGCTGCCTGCCGTTTGGAGCCGGCTGCGGCCGTTTCCTTAACTGCGGGAACATTTTTTCCCCCTCTGGTTTTGATGGTCCTTCGGAGTTTCTGGCCTCCCGCTGGTCGCCTTTCAGTTTTGGGGGATGCTCCTCTCTTTCCTAGCTACATCAAGCACACTTTTTCTAACTTTCTTCTTGACTTTTTAAGTGAGTTGATGAGGAGACATTGTGCAGTGCTGTTACTCAGTTGCCATCTTGACCAGAAGCAGGAAATAGCTTTTTAAAAGTGGGTATTGAGCCATCCATAGGAGTTGGAAAGAAAGAGGAGGTCAGTTCAGAGAGGGCATGGCATGAGCTCCAAGGAGAAGGGAAACAGAAAGGTGAAAGTGGGGTTGGTGAGAGAATGTTGGGGTCGTAGTATGTGGTAAGTGGCGGGGATGGGGAGGACAGAGGGGCTCTGTGACCACGAACCATCGTGGCTCTGGTCAAGCAGCCCCACTCTGGCCACTGCTCTTGGTAGGGAGATCCCAGGAGCCCCAGGCCCTGCAGCCTGGTGTGTCAGCTTTGGTGTCTGTCCTTCTCTGAGGTCCTTCTAGAGCTCTGAACCCAAGACTTGGTCCTGATTCCAGCTCCTCCTTAACTAGTGGCTCTGGGGTATGTTCAAGCCTCAGTTTCCTCCTCTTCTGTCTGGGAATGAGGGGAGCAGCTCCTGGGGTGCTCCTCACAGTAACCAGGCTTGTGAGAGGTCTGCCATGCTGTCCTCCCCCCACCCCCTGTGACAGAGGAGGACAGGGGTGTGGAGCAGGTAGTGTAGCCTGCTGGATGCACACAGCCCTGCGAGGTGTCACAGGCCTGTGCGACCCTCTTCCTCTTCTGGAGGCCGAGCGCTTCACCACCCTGTGCCACTTCCTCGGGTGTGGCATGGTCTCTTTTTCATCCCCTCGGATTCCCCTGGAATTCCACTGATGGCTACTTAGGATCATGGAGTAACTGATTCTGGTCCCACCTCTTAGTCCTTGTTAAAGAGTGAAAATATGACATGCCCTGAGGGGATACAACCAAAAACCAAAGCTCTGAGCCTGTGGTTTTCTGATACAGGAGACTGAAAGGTATGCTTCCAAGCTGTCCTTTTCCTGGTGCCGGGGCTTGGGAGTATGTGACCTGGCATGACCTGGACTGGACAGGAGTGACTGAGTGAGGGCCCTTTAGGGGGAGTCTGTCCTGGATTAGCCATGCTGTCCAGTTTAATCATGTAGTCCCTGGAACATGGAAGCCAGTGGCTCAGGCTCAGGGCATGTGAGGATAGAACAGAGGTCAGAGGTATTTGGAGCCAAAAGCCAGGAGTGGCTGGAGCCTCTAGAACCTGGAAACACCAAGGGAGTGGACTCTTCCCACAGGCTGTCTGGAGGAGTGCAACCCCAGGGTCTTTGTCATTTTCTCATCACTGTGGCAAAATACTCATCCATCGTTACAGGAGGACAGGTTTGGGACTTCCGGTCAAGATGGCAGCTGAGTAACAGCCGTGCACAATGTCTCCTTACTGACTCACTTAAAAAGTCAAGAATTTAGTTAGAAAAAGCGTGTTTGGTGTAGCTAGGAAAGAGAGGACCATCCCCAAAAACTGAAAGGCGGCCAGGAAGAGGCCAGAAATTCTGAAGGATCATCGAAAGCAGAGAAAAAAAAAATCCCTGTGACCCAGGAAGCTGTCGCTGCTGGCTGCAAATGGCTGGAGCCACAGGCAGCTGCGGATGGAGGAAAGGTCGCAGGGACCTGAACATCTGACGGAGCTGGAAGAGGATGGAGCACACAACAACAGAGAGGAGGCTGCAGGCGGGCCAGAAATCCTGAAGTCACTTCGGAAGAGGAGGGAAGAAACAGCCGACTTGGCGCAGCCCTGAGCTGTCATCACTCACAGACCACAGACAGAGGAAAGTCCAGAGGCCAGAACCTCAGCCCTAGGTAAGCACGGATCCTGAAAAGTGGGAATTATTGGCAGCGGGCGGCCCCAGCCTCAAAAGCACCAACCTGCGGGTGTGTGTACTACAAACGCAGCATGTGCTCCCCCTAGAAAAGGCCCCGGCATCCCAGATCAGAAACAGGCTCAGCAGCCGTCTCAGGCAGTGACGTCAGCAGGAGCCATTTTCTTTTCTGCGCACCAGAGACAGCCAGAGGTAGCAGAACCATGGGGAAATATGGTAACAAATCTCATACAAAAAGACCTGACACCCCAGAAGATGATACCAGGGATACTTAAATTGCAGAATCCAAAGAAAAGGGCAAAAATGATGGTAACTTCTGGGCCCAGATAGTCAGTGGATTAAAAGCAGGAATTAAAGCAGGAAACAAAGCAGGAAATAAAGCAGACAGCGCAAGAGCTACACCAACACATAGCTAAGCAAAAAGCAAGCCTTGAAAAGCAACTAGAGGAGACCAAAGAAGAAATGGGGAAATGTGGTTTACAAATCTCCTACAAAAAGACCTTACACCCCAGAAGGTGATACGAGGGATTCTGAAATTTCAGAATCCAAGGAAGAAAAGGGCAAAAAGGATGGTAACTTCTGGGCCCAGAAAATCAGTGAATTAAAGCAGGAATTAAAGCAGGAAATAAAACAGACAGCAGAAGAGCTACACATAGCTAAGCAAAAAGCAAGCCTTGAAAAGCAACTAGAGGAGACCAGAGAAGAAATATACCAGAAGATAATGAAGACAATACAAGAAAATAGAGAAGAACATAACAGAGATATTGAAAAATTGAATGCTGATATTCAGGAAATGAAAAACATGCAGGAAATAATAAGCAACCACTTTAAACAACTTCAGAATAGAATGTCAGACCTAGAAAATAAAGTGACTAAGCTGCAACATACAGGCCATGAAGAACACAAAGTAAATAAAGAAAGTGAATCATTACAACGGCTGATAGATGATTCAAGGAGAAACAACCTCAGAATTATGGGAATCCAGGAGAAGATTGAGGGCAAAACAAAAGGTTTAAAAGACATGTTTAATGAAATAATGGAAGAAAATTTCCCAAATCTAAGAAAAGAAATGAACATGAAACTACTGCAAGCATATAGAACACCAAACAACTTGGATCAGAAGAGATCCTCACCATGACACATCATAATTAAAATTCTAGAAACCCAGGTTGGAGGAATGGCTCAGTGGTTAAAGTGCTTGAGCAAGCGCTAAGCCAAGCGCTAAGTACCTGAGTTCGATTCCCCAGCACCACATAAGCTGGGTGTGGTGGCACATGTCTGTAATCCCAGCACTTGGGAGGCTGAGACAGGAGAATTGCCGTGAGTCCAAGGCCAGCCTGGGCTCTGAAGTGAATTCAGGACCAGCCCGGACCACAGAGTGAGACCCTGTCTCAAAAAAAAAAAAA
>PVKB01005334.1:0-101147 GCA_004027205.1 Ctenodactylus gundi
GGAAAAAAAAAAGGATGATAGGAAATCAAGTTGAGAAACCTTAGAAGACAGAAGGTTTGTGATACTGGGTTCTCATTAGAATACTACATTTACTTTGAAGGTCTTCTATTTTAAATACATAGGAAAAGTCAAGGGAAAGAGAAATATATGTGGATTTTTTTTTTTTTAACTAGAGGTTTCACAAGACTCCACTTAACTCAGGAGGAGGGAAACGATTGCTTTGCCCTAATGCCCTGCACTTTTCATCTGTTTGTGTTGGAAGAGCGAATCCAAATTGGATTCTCCTCAGGACCTGGACTCCAGCAGCTGCTCAAGGAATAGCTAGAAATAATGATTCAGCGTTCTCCTGGATCACCGATACTAGCTAGCTAAGGTAGGTGCTGCGTTCTTCAAGGGCTAGTCATGCTGAGAGGTTGGAATGGGTGCAACAAGATTGATTTTCAGAGCGTAGATACTGTATTCGGTGTTGGAAAAGGAATCTCTACTGCGGAAGAGAAAGAAAGATCAGAAAAAAGTCTTGGAAGGAGATTATTTCCAAATCACATACTGCTCCTGTACAGAGCAACCGAAAGGACTGTTAAGCGTGAGGCTGGAGTGGTAGAGTGTGGCTGGAGAGGCATCTGGGAAGAATTGAGTGACTGGGTGTTTGTCCCTGGAAACTCGCAGAACAGATTCAGCCTGTCATTGCCGGTTTGCTGTCGCCCTCTGCTGGTGAATCTGCTGCACTCCAGGAAACTGTCGACTCCCAGCTCCCCAGTCGGTCGCGCAGCCCAGGAATACAGGAAGCCGGAAGCCCTAAGGCCAATTCTTTGCCAGAGAGACTGGCGCTCACAGCACAGGGATGGGTGCTATGGTTATAATTTTGTGTCCTGAGCCAGGCTCCTTTGCTGAGACCTTGTATTCTATAGGACTTAGGACTGGGCACAAAAAACTGGTCTGGCCTTGTTTAACATGTGTGCAGAGGGCAAAGGGTAGGACAGGTTACAGAAGTCCCTGTTATATATGTAAGACTGTGACGAGGTCTACCATAGTGGTACCGGTAAAGGGGCCTACGTGCATTTAAAGGAGAAATAATGGCACTCACTTAAAGATAGGGAGCTGACACAGACAATATTTCAGCCTTGAACTTGAAGGTATAATATTTTTTCAAAAGTAAATAGTTTTTTACAAACTTAGAATATTTTCATTGTGAAGTAGCTGCTAGTAAAGAACACAAAGAAATACAAATCACTATCATCCCCTTTCTCCGAAATCACCAATGTTAAAATTTTGATGTGTGCATGATTTTGCTGTTGTTGTCTCAAAGCCAGAAATAGATTTCATGTGATATTTATATCCTCCTCTTTCTTACTAGATGGTGACATGACATTTTCCAAATGTTACTGATTGTTTTTAATTATGCTATTTTATGGAGGAGCTGTGTAAAGCTGAGGATGAAATTCTCCAAGCAGTACACACCGAATCCTACAGGTTACACTGGGCAAGATTGATTCTTTTTTTTTTTTTTCCTAAATCATGTTAGGAATATTCTGGTGACATATACAAGTTTGGAGATACATTGCTAAGAACTCTATTTTTAAGAGCTTATAGACCATAAGCAGAGTCAGACTTTAGTAATATAATCCCAGAATAACTGTATCGTTTCATATGATTAAGAACTATAAAAAAAGAAATGTATAGGGCTGTGAAGATGTTATTAGAATGAAGAGAAATCGTCACAGAGACTGGCGAGTTGTTATGAGGTGGGTGGGATGGTACTCAGCTCTACAGGAATGTACTCAGTGCAGATAATTGGGGACAGCTTCGCCAACAAAAAAACACAGCCTGCACAAAAGCCCTTAAGTTGGTACGAGAATTTTAAAAAAGTACTGGAGCAATACTGAGGAGAACTGAATGGAAAAAGTTGGCCTGAGATAAGGCTGGGAAGTAGGTAAAGCTTCGAGCGTATCTCTCTTTATAGAAAAGTAGTACTCCACTGTGTACATCTACCACAGATTTTGTATTCATTGGTCTGTTGGTGGATATATCACTGTCTTCCACAGTTTAGCTATGTTAATTATGCTGCCGTAAAAATGGGTACACATGTATCTCTGTTATATACTGCTTTTAACTTCTTTGGCAAGATAGCTAAAAGAGGTATCACTGGATCAAGTGGAATATTTATTTTCAGCCTTTAATTTGAGAGTTTTGTAGGTAAATGGATGAAACTTGAGACTATCGTGCTTAGCAAAGTAAGTCAAACTCTGAAGATGAAATATCACTGATTTCTCTACTATGAGAAACACAGATTACAGACATTTTATAGAACCAAATGGGTGTGATAGTGGGAGTGATGGAGGGGCCGAGAGAGGGAGTGACAGGTCTGGTAAGGGAGAAAGGAAGGGACTGCCCTGCTGTCAGGGTATATGTGCACGAAATCCTCAAGCTCATTGTAAACATTGTATGTCACAGATATCTACTAATAAATATCGGAGGGAAAAATGAAGTAGGTGAAACCCAATCCTGCAGAGCTTTTTAGGTGAGATTATAACAAATGTTTCTTATTCTGGGAAATAAAATGGTTCAAGCCAGTTCTTGGGGAATGGAGGATAAAGAGTAGATTTATCTTTCTCAAAAATCCCCTTCATGGTAGTCCAACAATAGGTTGGAAGGGATCAAACACAGACCAGGTCCAGGTGGTCAGCAGCCCAGACTGGCCAAGAGGGAGATTACACAAGCGCAGACAGTAAGACAAGCCAGCGAGGAAGTCTGGGTCACGGAGGTGGAGAGGAGTGGGTAGCTTGGAGACTTTTGGGGGATCAAGTGGCTACAGATGGACGAAGAAAGTGAGGGAGGGGATATAGGAGGAAAGGGGGCCTCCAAAGTCCCAAGCTAGCATTACAAAGTGGGAGAAGGTTCTTCCACAAGCCAGGAACCCTAACGGAGGCCACGCCCGCAACGGGGCAGTCACGTGTGTCTCTGAAGGAAGCGGTCTGCCACAGAGAAAACCACCCCAAATGTGTCACGTGTCGTCACATCCCTTCGTTTCGGAGGTGGGCTTCGCCACATTTGCTCACTCTACTAAAGAGGTCTCTTTTTGGAAGTGCAACACCGGGGAGGAAGCAAATGTTGTGACAAGATGTGGTGTGTCTCTATGTGTCTCTATGTGTCTCGGGTCCCTCTAAACCTGGATGTGCAAGACGCGAGGCATGTCATTTTAAGACTGCAGACTTCAGTTTCCTTGTACTTAAATACGATTTATTCCAAAGAGTTGTTGTGAAGATTGCATGAATGCATTGATATTCAAGGATTTGGTATACCTTCAAGAGGTATAAAGACTCAATGCATTACTGTTAATCCTATTTCTAGCCTTGCTTTTACTTTTGCCCTCAAAACTTGAAGAGGGTTAATATGCAATATTAATATTAATATTAATATGCAATTCCATGCTTTCTTCAAGAGTTCTTCAGGGGGAAAAAGGTGTGATTGAACTCAAAATAAATATACCACCCATGAGCTAGAGATGGAGGCCCCAACCTATTTATAAATCTGTGTGTTTACTTGAATTCAGACTTTCCCGACATGTAAATTATGCAGAATTTGTGTCACAGCAGAGCACTCTGTGTTCCTAAAAAGAATTCTCTCTCTCTCTCTCTCTTTTTTTTCCCCCGGAATCCTTTACCTTTTAAAATAAATCTCATTATGGAGTGCTGACATTTTCAGTAAAACCATTCAACCAAAAGCTGATTTTTTTTAAGACCAAAACCAAGTCTGGTTTATTAGGCAGCAACTTATAATGTACTGCTAAGTAGATACAATCTTTTTAAAGAACCTTATGTAGATAATCTGATAAGACATTTCAGAGTCCCTGTTGGTCTCTTCCTAAGATTGAGACTGTTAAGCAGACGGCCTAGACATTTTTTTTTTCTCTCTCTTTTTGGAGTAGGAGTTGAATATCACTGTGTTAGACTGGGTGGAAACCACCGAACAAAGCTTTAAACCATGTCTCCTGGCACCACGGCTGTTTCTTTCCTCTGTACAGTAGCTCTACTATGGTCCCCCAGTTAAGTGACTTTGGAGGTAATCCTCAAAGACTTGTGGGTAGATGTAGAGCCAATGATTATAAATATGTACATTGGAGGCCTCTGTGGAAGACCTCATTCTTCGTTTCTATTTTCTGCATTGCTCTTTCTTTCTTATGTCCTTTTTGCTTTTTTTCATATTTCTCCATATTTCTCTCCCATTAATCCAACCTCTGACTTCATCCTGTCTGCCTTTAGACTATTCAATTAGTCAGCATCGCATTGCTGTGATCAAATACCTAACACCCGTAGCTTGAAGGTTTTTTTTTTTTTTTTTTTTTTTTTTTTTTTTTTTTTTTTTTTTTTTTTTTTTTTTTGGCTCACAGCTTCAGAGGCTCTAGGTTGTGGTTTTCTGGCTCCAAGACATAAATATCATGAGGGAAAAGTGTGATCTCCTCGTGGTGTCCAGGATGCAGAGCACAAGTGCGGTGCACCAGTGAGCAATACACCCTAGCGACCCTCCTCGGTCGGACCCACACCCTCCAACAGAATGTTCAGACAGCCACACACGGAAGTGGCTGACCCACTCACCATCAGACCCCCTCTCTAGGAATCTTTCAACACAGTCGAGTTGGCAACTCAGATTAACTGGCACAGCTACACTGAAGAATTGCATAGTTTTAAATAACCCAAGTCACTCAGTTTCCTGAGTCCCCGAGAGTGGCCAAACTGCTAATTGTACAGCCCTGAAAGTGATTTCCCTTAATCATTTCTCTAAACTGAGGTGAGAACTATGAGGATAGAATGAATGTTATGTCTATTTTATAAAAATTGTGACACGAAGCAAGAGATTTGAAAGTCCAATCTCACAGAGTCAGTGAGTGACAGAACAGGAAGTTTTCACTCGTTCTCCCACACTACCCAAAAATCTTCAAGGTGATTGAAATTGTCATTCATTTATTCACTCAGTCAATATTTATTTAGGGCAGAATCTTTGGCAGGAATAGAAAGAAGGAACAGCCTGACAGATACGGTCTCCTTCCTTGGGAAACTCCCATGCGCATGCACCTGCCCTGCTACCCACCGGGCAGCCTGTGCCCAGGGGGTCCCCGTCCCACTGTGCTGTGGGCCAGTGTCCACATGTACATTCTAAGCGTCTTCTACATTATCCCTTCTTACAAACTGTGGTAAAGACGTGCCACGAAGTGAAAATACGAGGATGGTTTCAGAAAGAATTACATTAAGTGTCCACACTTCTAAGAAGTTTAAGAAATCCTCATTGGATGCGGCTTATGGACTACAACTTGAATACCAAGTGTGCAGAGCCTGCTGTGAACTTACCCTGGAGAGAGGCCAGATCATCCAGACACCAGAAACTTGTGTTGGAAACCTTGGATTTGATCTTAAGAGAAAGTGATGCTGTTTTAAGAAAGCAAATAGGGGAACATATCATTCAATTTGTATTTTAAAAGTGCTCTGTGGTTACTGAGTGTAGAATTCTTGGAAGTAGGGTGTCCATAACTTGTCCACATTAAACTGATTCCGCCAGGGGAGTTGCTCAAAAATCAACTTTTGTATTCGTAGAATATAAAGCACACACTGAAATAATTCCAATAAGTCACAACATGCAAAAGTGCTGTGGGCCCAGGGAGTTATGAAAAATAAGCTCCCTTTCTTTTATTAAAAAAGCATTTTTTTCATTTTTTCTTATTCTAGCTGAAAAATTCTTACCTCTGACTATGTTCCACATGTGCCCTGAAAAGGTTTTACTTCTGAAGCAAATCAAATAAGTGCACGCTTAAGTAGTGTCTATTTTGCTTTTGGTCCATAGGATCTCATTTCAGGTGTTTTGGCTATTTTTTTTTTTCTTGAAGAATATTCTAGCATGAGCAATATGTGGTGTTGGCTTGTGTCTAAATCTTCTTATCTGCAGCTAGCAATGCAGCCCTTGGAGATTACCAGAGCTAGCGTGTAGTGAGTAAACACTGTGGTCTGGATTGAGTTAGAACAAAGACACTTATGGTGTCCTTGAGAGAATACGTGTTTCAGGAAGGTTTGGGGGGTGAGAGAAGAGGTAGTGCAGTATAAAAGAATTGAATTCTCACATGATATGAACTTGGTTCAGGGGTCCCCAACCCCGGAGCATGGCCACAGAGAGGTCTGTGGCTTGTTAGGAGTCCAGCTGCACAGCTGGGTGTGAGCAGTGGATGAACAGGGAAGCTTCACCCGTCCCCGCAGCCGTTTCCTTCCCATCACTCGTACTACCAGCTGAGTTCCACTTCCTGTCAGATCAATGGTGGCATTAGAATTTCACGGGATTGCAAACCCCAGTGTGCTCTGTGTGTTTGAGGGACCTACATTGATGTCCATTGTGAGAATTTTATACTTGACACCTTCTCCTCCATCTCCACTTTCCAAATCCTAGGAAAAACTATTCCACAAAGCTAATCTCTTCAAAAAATAAAATAAAATAAAATAAAACGAGGACTGCTGCTCTAACAGAATTTGCTATTGGTATTCACCTTGAGCCGTACTGGCAAAATAGTTCCTTGTCATCTATCACTTCTCTCCTCCCTTCATCACCGGGTCAGCCTGACAGGTCAGGGTGGCATTAGCTGTCTTTCTGTTCCTCTTTTTTCTTTTTCTTTTTCTCACTCTGTATGCCAGGCTGGTCCTGAACTCACAGCAATCCTGCTTCAGCCTCCTGAGTGCAGGCAGGAGTCAGCCTGACTGGCTTTTGTGGTCCCAGGGAATCGAACTCAGGGCCTTGTGCTTGCTACGCAAGTGCTCTAACTGCTGTACCATTCCTCCAACCCCTCAGCTCCTCTGTCTTTAGAAGTGATCCAGCTTCACTGTCCTCATTTAGATATTTCAGTTAATGTCATTATCCTCAACTCCAAAAGACTATGCCGTAAATGTTTTCTCTCCCTTTTCTCCTATAGGATAGACCACTGGAACAACGAGAAGGAGAGGATTTTGCTGGTGACAGAAAAGACACTCTTCATCTGCAAATATGACTTCATCATGCTCAGCTGTGTGCAGCTGCAGCAGATTCCCCTGAGCGCTGTCCATCGTATCTGCCTGGGCCCGTTTGCCTTCCCGAGGATGTCACTGGATAAGTGAGTATGACGACTCAGACATCAAGACGTGGTACAGCGTGGGCAGGGCAAGCAGAGACGTTGGAAACTATGTCAGTTCAGTAAGGCAAGCTGGGAGGACTCAGGAGAACTGGAAGGCTCTGTGGCTGGACTAATCAGACTGTTGAGTTCCTACTCGGCGCCAGGTACTAAAGATACAATTGCAAACAACTGTAATAGGAGAATCTGAAAAGTGAATAGCTAAATGTAAGTTGAGAAGAGCTCTGAGAATAGAAGGAAATGTTCTTGACCCAATCCATGTGGCCCGTAGAGAACCTTCTGTGGAGACACATTTGAACCCCTCTTTGTTGGTTTGTAGAATAGACCAGGAAAGAAGAGCCCAGGGAGGTAATATTCCAAGCAAAAGAACAGCACAGCCAATAAAAGTGAAGGTGAGACAATATGTAATTTCTTTGAGACTTCTGGTTACCCACTACAACTAAATAGATGGAACTCAAGATGGCTAATATTTTCTTATGTGTCTTTGGAATCTTACCCAGAAGCTTGCACTGTTTTAGAGACGTTGTATTCGTCAAGGGACTGTGTGAGGTCCACAAAGGAATATTGTTGAACTAAATTGAACTAAGTTCTCGTTCTGTTCTTGAAAAGAAAAACATTTCTGAACGTTTTAGATCTAAACCAGAAGGACCGCCATTTTCCTTCAAGACTGAACAAGAGCTCTTTTTCCCATTGAACTCAGAGTTCCTTGAGGACAGGTTCTGTTTTTGTGGTCCTTTAAGCACTCAGCATTGGTCCTGGAGCATAGTGAGTTTTGAGAAATGTTTCTAAGATGCAGAAAAAAATGGGCTGTCCACACTGTAATAATAAAATAAACTTTCATTTTTTTCTTCTAGTGATTTTATTATTTTAAAATAGAATTAAATTTGTGCTTCATCTTAATTTTGCCCGAAAGATGCACAACCAAATTTTCACTTATCCGGATGATTGTCTACAGCTTTTGACATCTTTTATCCCATATTATATTCCATATTAAAATAACTCTAGAAAATTAAGCTTACTTCAACTGACATTTTCAGAAGGTCAGAGGGCCTCGTGCAGAGGAAGGGCCCCCGTGACATAGCGAAAAAGGAAGCAGAGAGGTTAGGTAGAATTTGGATGAGAATTATGTTCTTCTTCCTGACCAGAACTTGAAATCAATAGATAAATCCACATGATCCAACGAATTCCCCATATCCAGTCTCCTTCAGAATTCACGAAGCTTTTGGAGGATATTCCAGATCTGAACCATAACAAATAGGCTTTATTTTTAAAATAATAAGTTAACCTATTTTATAGTTATTTCTTTAATTTGGGTAAATTGCATTTTTAGAGAAATTTGTGAAGTTTATTTTACGTATAGTTGAAGGCATAAAGGTGTTAATAATAATGTTGGTATGGCCCTTTTCATGTGGATATTCAGTAATATCTTGTTTCCTAATAATTATGATATTTGTTTCTCTCTCTGTCTCTCTTTTCTTCTGTTGATGACCCCATCAAGTTTGTTGATTTTATCAAGAATGTTCATTTTTTCCCACTTGGCTAATTTTCACTATTTTTTATTTCATTGTTCTTTGTCTGACTTTTGCTCTGTTTCTTTCTTCTTCCTCCTTAATTTGGGTTTGTTTTTCTTGTGTTCCTAACTCTTGAAATTCAGAACACAAGGTTTTTATTTTTTAGATTTTTAATATATTTCTCAACGTGAATATTTAGAGCTATGAGTCTTTTTGTAATTTCTTCTCTAATTAATGGATACTTTAAAATTTGTATTCACTTATTTCTATTATATTTTGTGTTTTTTTCCAAACATGTTTATATGAATTTTAATGTAGGGGACATAGTGTCTTTAATCTCAAAAATCTTAAAAAAATATACTGCGATTTGCTTTTTGAACTAAGCTATGATACAAGATGTAACTAAAAATATTTAAGAATGTCTAAATTAAAAAAAAATCACAGTAAAGGACATGCTGTCGCCTGTAGTTGCCCTGTTGTGGGTTCCTTGATGCCCTGAATGGATACAAAAGGTTTACCTTTTATGGTATTTTTCACTTTGAAAAAGAGCCAGAAGTTACATGGTGCCAGATTAGGTGAGGAAGTTGGACAAAACCTCGCGATGTTTGGCAGTCCTGCCTGCCTTTCCATTGGATGACACCTGGCAACAGTATCCACCATTATTTTGATCATAACTCATGAAGACACAGAAGAGGACTCCCAGAAGTGCTCTAGAAAGTGTCAAGAATGATGGGACAAGTGTATTATAAGTGAGGGGAGTGTTTTGAGTGACTGTATATCTGTTCTGTGTTTTCTAAAATTTAAACACACTATAGTTTTTTTATCAGCCCTTGTATATCTTTATGAATGTACCATGTATTCTTAAATTTTTTCGTGGTTTTCTAATCATGTGAGTGGCTTCAAATTTGCAATCTTCCTGCTAAGACCACTGGAGTAGTTGGGATAACTGTGTGGCCGTATACTTGGTGTTGTAGCTTGCATTTGGAATGCCCCTCAAAGCCTCATATATTTGGAACTGTGTGTTATCGGGTGGTAGGGGCAGCCTGCAAGGGGCAGGTGTTCAAGGTTTGACCTGGAAGAATTAGGGCAAAATGTTCAGATTGGGAGTCACCTAGGGCAGAGATTTCAGGTGTTTCTTACTGACTCGTGGGCCACGAAGGGAGGGGGCAGGCAACTGGAAGCTTAAGGTACTTAAAGGAAGGAAGAAGAAACATTGTTGCAGCTTCTTCCCGGGAAAGCTGGACTGCTTGCTCCTGCGTCACTCGGCCTCTGTTTGCCAAGGGATGAGCGGTCTCCAGCCTCTGCCGAGTGCCTTCCCCACCGTGGGCTGCCCGCTCGGTGGACAGTGTGTGAGAGACCTCCTGAAACTGAGCTGAATAAACCTTCCCTCTCTTAGTTTGTGGATGTCAGGTGTTTTGTCACAGCAACAAGATAAGTAACTACAGCTTTGCTCTTTTATTTGCTTTATTTTTTTGAAGTAAGATTGTGCTCTGCAGATCAAACTGGACTGCCGCTCCATGTGCAGCACAGGCTGGACAAACCACTTTCTGATTAAATATTCTTCACAGTCACATCCTAATCTACTTTTTTGGTCTTTTTAGCTGGCTTCTGTGCACCTGCCAGCGGCAATCACTGGCCTTTGCCCTGTCTCCCTAGCTTTGCCTTTTCTAGGATGTTGTAGACTTAGAATCAAATATTAATATTATTGATTTTTCAGATAGATTTCTTTTACTTAGTAATGTGTCCTTGACATTATTTCATATCTTCATGGCTTGAAGGATCACCTCAGCCTCCCAGATTTCTGGAATTACAGATCTGTACCCCTTGGCCCAGCTAATATTTTTTAAAATTTAATTTTATCGGAATTTATTATTAATATCCAGTTATATTACATTGTACTCAGAGAACATCTCCTCTTTCTCTGTTCTGTAATTTTTTTGCATAATTTTACATCTCAACAGCCAGATTTTTATAGCTTGCATAAATCCTTGAGTGTGGTGTCTCTTTCTGTTCTATATTTCAAGTTCGATAAGTGGCAGTTAGATCCACTGTCATTATGTTATCTACCTGTTCTCTACCTTTATTAGTTGTTTAATGATTTGGCTACTTGTTCTGTCCCAGAATGAGATAGGAAAATTAAATTTTCCTGTTTCTAAGTTGGCTTTTCCTTTTTGTTAGTTACAATATGAGTGTTGACACCGTACTATTTGAAATAAATATTATAGATAAAAGCTATGCTTTTCACTGGAAAGTTTATCCCTGATGCCTTGTTTGCTGAGGGTAGAAACTCACATAATTTTATTAGATTCTGGTTGATACGTAAGTCTGCCTGCATTATACTTTAAGCTTTGCATCCTCTTTGCTCGTAAAGTGTGTTTCTATGTAGCATGTAATTAAATTTTACTTTATAATCCAATCTGGAGTCTTTATCTTTCAGTTAGTAAAACTCGTCTATTTACATATGTTCATATAATAGTATGAATTTCAAGGTCTTTTTTCTGCTGTCTTGGTCCTGCTATTATCATATTTAAAAATATGTTGTCTATACAGTTTTCTTCCAATATGAGCTTCTTGTAAACTGTTTCTCTTTCTACTGGAGATGGCAAGTATCCCTGAAACAACGTGTCCTTAGTCTCTTTTCTTTTGAATATTATTTTTATTTCACTTCCTAATAGAATGATTCCTTCTTCCTCTATTGCCTATTTCAACATCATTTTTCAAATATATTGTTGGCATGGTGGTGCACCTCTATGATGTCAGCACTCTACGGAAGCTGAGGAAAGCGCCAATTTTGAGCCTCACCCTAGCAACTTTGTGAGACCTTGTCTCAAGATTAAAATGTGAGAAGGGGCTGGGGAGCTTAGCCTGAGGCTCTCATTTAAATCCCTGGTACCACAAAAGTAATATTACTAATGATGTTTATTTGTCGTTTAATGATTATTTAATTGAAAAATGTGTACTAGGGTTCTTCTTGGTGCACTATCTTAAATAGCCTGCATAAAAATTCCACTCTCGGTGATGAGGAATCTTCCTAATTCTCCCAGCCTCCTCGACAGCCCTTTCATTAGTCTTACCAGACACATTGACACCTTCTTATGGAATATTTTATTTAACTTCCCACAAAGCATTCAATTATTATCCCTGGGAGCTGGTGTAATTCCAACCCTCCTAGTTAACCTGTGTGGCTTTACCCAGCATTGCATGCCATGGTTAGCATGAGAACATCTGCACCAGCAGATGGCATGCTGGTAAAAGTTAACGGGCTTTTTTTATGTACCCAGGGGTGCAGTATGGTACAAGGAAGGCCTTGGTGCATTGACATAGTTCGTCAATATTTTTTTTTTTTTTTTTTTGAGACAGGGTCTCGCTGTGTAGCCCAAGCTGGTCCTGAACTCACTGTGGAGCTCAGGCTGGTCTTGGACTCACCGCACTCCTCCTGTCTCAGCCTCTGAGTGCTGGGAGTACAGGCGTGCTCCACAATGCCTGCTTATGTGGTGCTGGGGAATCGAACTCCGGTACTTAGTGCTTGACTTAGTGCTTGCTAGGCAAAGGCTTTAACCGCCGAGCCATTTCCTCCAGCCCCAGCTCTAGGATTTTTAACAAGCCTATATTGAGTAGAGAGCTAGTGGCTGAGTCCCGGATTCCAGTTCGTATTTGCAACTATTAAATGCTTTCTCATGTAATAATATGTGACATCAGCATATCAGTGGCCATTCTCTGTTGCTATTCGTCTCTATGTTGGGCGCTCATGACATAACATGAACGTGCTTTGTAACATTCCTCACGGGTGTCAGGTGTAACAAGTGCTGCGTCGAGACTAGGGCTTTTGTTAACACGGAAGCCAGCAGGTCAGTTTGGTTGTCAGCTTCACTGCCAATGGAACTGGCCCTGCTCAGGCTGACGTCGCTGTGAGGAAGGTGAGAGGTGAGGCAGCGTCCGAGGGGACGCCGGGAGGAAACCAGCTGTGAAGTAACGTGTGGCAGAGCACAGCCTGGGCGGAAGGCGAGCACCTTCTGATTAAGGGAAAACATAATGCCTTAACAGGGGCTGTGGGCGGTGACGTTGTCGCTGTTTACGAAGTGTCTGTGCCTTTCCTATGCTCTCTGACCTTCCACATTTGAAACAAAGAAGCAGAAATGACAGGACAGGCTGTGTTTTATAAAGGAGGAAAGAGAAGGCAAATAGACGCTCTAGCATTCAGGTACCATCAGCTACTGGGTGTTAGTGTTGGGCCACCACCCCATTCTGTTCACCCCCTGCCCAGTGCTCTTGTCTGTGTGTAAGTAAATTATATTAATCCCCCCAGCTCTCCCCTCCACTTAGCACCTCCATTTTTCTTGTCTCTCTTCTCTCATCTCTTTTATTTCTTGAGTGTCATTTTTTTTTTACTTCTCACTCTTTTCTTCCTGCGCCTCTGAAGGAGGATAACTCTCCTGTTACAGTAACTTTGGTTCCTATTCAGAAATCACCATGAAGACTGTGATAACTTAAAGAATATGCGCTGACATAGTCTACACATTAGTCCTCACAGAAGAGTTGTTTTGCTTTGTTCACTTTGCCTTTGGCCTAACGTGAATGGAAAGGGTGAGGGCAGGGGGCGAAGACACAGATCACTTGTGAGATGAAGGCAGTTTCTCCGTAGATTGGAGCCTTCGCCGGAAATAAGACCAGGAAACAGGAAACACCTGTTTTTTTCCTCTAAGGTTACTAATTGCTGGAACATATTCTGTGTTATTCTTTTTTACCTGACATAAAAACCCTAAGTCTTATTTTGAGTACAATTGAGTTCTCAGATTTAAACTAAAAGCCAATGTTTATAATTCTATTGCATCTATAAACCTTCCAATAAAGAAAAGAAGGATGGCATAACTGAGGTTCTGTGGTAACTAGGGGTGACCGAGGTTCTGTGGTAACTAGGGGTGACCGAGGTTCTGTGGTAACTAGCCGTAGAGGTAAGGCTAGGATCAATCTGCACCACACCATTTTCTTGCCCGGTGAATTTGCCCAAATCACTTTACATCTCGCCAGTTCCAATTTCTAGTCTATAAAATATCAATACTAGAAACTCTGCCATGCCTCTATAGAGTCATTGTAGATTTAAAGGATGAATGAATAGAGCTTTTATTTTATTTTTTATTTATTCATTTATTTATTGAGACAGAGTCTTGTTCTGTAGCCCAGGCTGGACTTGGAATCATGGCAATTCTCCTGCCTTAGCCTCCTGAGTGCTAAGGCATGATTACAGGCATGCGTCACCATGCCCAGTTTCATAGGGTGCTGGGGAATCAAACTCAGGGCCTCGTGCTTACAAGGCAAGCAAGCTCTTTAACCGCTATGCCATTCCTCCATCCCTGGGATAGAGCTTCATGAAATGTAAAGTACTAGGTTTTCATTACAAAAGTTTCAAAAGCACCCATATTTCTCCCACTTTTTAAAAATATGCTCACAAAAGTTAACCATGAGGAACAAGAGATTCCCTGGGGTCAAATGATGTGTCCACTCCTGGAATTCACAGTAATAAGGCCTGAAAAATGTGATCCTCTGATTTCAAGGGCTCCTGGAAAGACACCCGCTTAGGATTTAGGCACTGGGGTGTTATTCTGCTTCCCTAAGTTGCTGTATCTTCTCTGGCTGAATTTATAAAATCTGTAAGGCTTTTTATTTTTGAAACTCTATGCT
Source organism: Ctenodactylus gundi (assembly GCA_004027205.1). NCBI lineage: Eukaryota > Metazoa > Chordata > Mammalia > Rodentia > Ctenodactylidae > Ctenodactylus > Ctenodactylus gundi. Next base: position 14,329 of record PVKB01005334.1, read on the forward strand.
TGTGTGGTACTCTCTCCATGTAGCCACTTTCCAAAAGCCGCTCATCTTAGAGAACGAAATGGTTTTACCTAATCGATTCCTCCTGTGAAAAAGTATCTCTAAAGAGGCTTTCTTGTGGAAAATATTGTTGCCGTCATATTGATATAGCAACAAAAGCTGAACAGGGAGGTCAGGCCAAGATACGACTTCCTGCACAAACAGGCACTGCACGGATATCTCTCTGTGCTGTTTACATTTGCGTTCTATAAAATATAAGGGGTATACGGGTCGCAGAAGCCAGGCCCTGGAGACCACTGCCGGCCCAGCCTTCGGTCATCTTGTTTCTGGAAATGCTGGTAAAAGTTGCCAAGGTCGTCCGCCCCGTTGATTTGAGTTCAGCACATGGATGAGGGAAAGAAGGCATCGTTAATCTATTATCTCAGCCTTGCTCCCCTGGATCCGAGTCCAGGGAGCTGCTGCATGCCCTGAGAGTTCTAATTTGGCTTCTCTTCCTCAGGTGAGAGCTTCAAAGGGCCTCTGCTCTGGGTGAAATACGCCCGTGGCCCCGGCTGATTCTGCTGGCTTCGCGTCTGTCAGTGCATTCTAATCACTGTTATAAGTGTGGTTCTGCGGAACACCTTGTAAAATATTTTCCTATTGCTCCAGCAACATCCCCTGTCTAGACAATCTAATTATGCTCACGGAGCAAATAGCTAAAGTGCATGCCGCCCCCAAGGGTTGCATAACTCCAGGACTGGGGCTGGGAAGGCTGGCCAGGGAGGCGGGAGGGGAGCTGGTTACTTGCTGTTGACCTGACCAGAAAATGCAGGTGGCCAAAAGAATCTGCATAACTCTTAATTAAGAAAAAAAAAATGACCTTGTGGAAGCTGGCATTTTGTTGTTTTCCTAAACTTGGTAGATCGTACCAACGTATTTCCTTTTAATCCTTTCTTGGCTTCAGAGGTGGTTTGTGGTCTTCTCTTGAAAGCGAAGCCACGGATGAGTAATCTTCCCTCTGAGCAGCATTTGGGGAATAACAAGCAGCTCTTCCAAGTAATAATTTGATTAGTGAGGGACTCAGTGCTTCCTGCTTGAGCTTGGCTATGTGGCAGGCATTGGGCGAGGCAGACCGATAAGATGTGGTCCGTGCCACCAAGGTGTTCACAGTCCCATGGGAAAGCAGACATGTGCCTGAACAGACTAGAGCCCACAGCAAGCTCTTGCTTAGGCTATAGCATCGGTGTCATGCGCATAGGAAAAGTAGTCAAAACACCTACTTGGGAGAGATGAGAATCTCTTATAGAAGAGGTAGAAGGAAAGAAGTTCATTTTAGGATGAATAGAACAGTCCAGGAATAAGTAGACAGTTGCTTAAAAATGTAATCATGCTAAGTTTCCCACCTGGCTGAGGCCCAGTTGTTGGAGAGACGAGGTGGAAGTTTCTGAGTGGTATTAAATGACAGAATAGGAAGTTTTGATTTTTGTTATATTAGGATGTGCGATTTTGAAGGTTTGGAGTGAGGAGGGTCAAACAGTTGGTATTTTGCTTTGGTAAGATAAGGGTGTGAGGAATATAGCAGATGATTTGGAGAAAACAGAAACTGGGGAAAGGGAGGGAGACAAACTGAAATAGCGGGTGAGAAAAGGTAGACGTGGATGTGGAAAGACCTGGCAGAAATAAACTCCTGGGCATGAGGTGACTGGATTGGGATTTTCTGGTGTGGGATGGGAGGGAGAAGGGCCAGGCTACACAGTGCAGGATGCAATCCATGTTAATTATTTGGGGTGCCCAAGAGGCTATGGGAAAAAATGAGGGTGAGATCAATTAGTACCTCACTAGATGTGTTCTGAGGGTTCCAGGTGCTGTGTTGGCCACTGTAATACTATTGTGATGAGCATGTGAGTTTCTTCCCTGAGAGAGTTCACATTGAAGGAGGCAACCAGGCAGTAGTCAAATAATCATCCTGAGAAATATAAAATTATGATCTTGATCAGTGCTATGAGAGGAAATTGAATTATTATTGAATTATTAACATGTACTGTTACATTGCCCCAAAAGCATTTGTGTGAAATAGCAAACGTATAATTCTTCTGTTTTTGCTTCAGAAATATGGATATAGTTTAGCTATGTCCTTCTCCAGAGCTTCCGTCAGGAGCCCGTGGGACTTTGGCATCTCAAGGCTCAACTGGGAAAGAACACGTTTTAATTCACTCACATGGTAGTAGTGAGGCTCATATGCTCACTGAAATTGCCAGAGACGGCAATGACTAGCTAGGGCTTTGCCTTTCTTCCTTCCTTCCTTTCTTTCTTTCTTTCTTTCTTTCTTTCTTTCTTTCTTTCTTTCTCTTTCTTTCTGCTTTCTTTCTTTCTTCCCTTCTTTCTCTCTTTCTCTCTTTTTCAGGCAGTCTCACTTTGTAGTTCAGGCTGGTCCTGAATTAACTATGTAACCCAGACTAGCCTTGAACTCGTGGCAGTCCTCCTGCCTCAGGAGGTCTTTCCTAAGGCTACTGACAGCAAGGTTTCACTCAGAGAAAATTAGGTGAGAGAGTGAAAGGAAGGTTGAGCAAGAAAAAAGTCTGACTTTGGGTAATGTGAGCCTGTAGGGGACATCCCATTGCCTCTACTCTCTTCAATTCATGAAATTCAGCCCATGTTTAAGAAGAAGCTCTTATACTAGGGCATGAGGAGCAGGAAGTAGGCACTATGGGATGCCACCTTAGAGAGAAGTGTTCACATGCAAGATATCAGAGATTTTACAATAGGATTTCAACCTAACCTGGAGGAAGATAAGAAAAGGCTTCTCTAAGGAAGAAAATCTGACACTGGAATCAGAAGGCAGAGTAAGAGAAAGGGAATGTGCTACAGGGAGAGGGAAAAACGTGGGCAAAAGAAGACATCAGGTTGGACCCTGGGGGAACTGTACCTAGACCTCTGTGACTTTGCCCCACTGAATATGAAGAACCTGAAGAATGCTAGGCAGAGATGAGTTTTGTGATTATGTGTGGTAAGCTGTGAGCATTTTGGCAGAGCTGTAATAATTCTGCTTGGCTACACAGTGAATTCAGAACCAGCTGGACTACAGAGTGAGACCCTCTTTTAAAAATTAAAAAGCACCCCAGTTTTCCTGAGGGAAGGCATTATAAGTGATTTGAGAGATTACAGAGTTACGTCTCGATGCCAATGTGTTTTACTTGAAGTGGAGATCTGTCAAGTCTGTGAGTTCTTGGAAAGTGTTTCAGATTGAGGAGCAGAGAGACTGGGGGATCGGGTGGCGGTTGGAATGGACGAAAGAGTGGAGAGGAAGGCAGGGTTTCGGGAGTGTTCTTTTTTCAAAAGCTCATTCCCCCAGAAAAAGTGTCTTTTTCCTTCCCAGCCCTAATGAAATGAAGAGTCTCCATCTCTGGATTGGAAACAAGAAAATCTGAATTCTTACCCTAATTATCCCTTCAGTTTCCTGTGTTGCTTGCTCTCAAAGAGCCTCAGTTTATATCCCGGTTATTGTGATTTGTATCGGGCGTGTCCCCCAAAAGCCTATGGATACTGTAGGTGTGGGAGGTGGGGCCTGGCTGGAAGGGGCGGGTGCTTAGGGTTTGACCCGGAGGGGCGTGTGCGGGTTCCGCCCTTTTGTGTGCCACTGTACTGTGAGAATCTCTGTCACCCCGGAAGCTACAGTTCTAGCGGTGGCCCCATCATGTGATCCCACCATTTTCCAGCTGCTTACCCATGCACGAACTGTGACCTTCTGAAACTCTAATCTATGGTAAATCTTTCCTTCCCAAGTTGTGAAAGTTGAATATTGAGTCTCAGAGACAGAAAAATTAACTAAGACACCGGTAATATGAATACATTAAGCTGGATGATTATAAAGCTCTGTATCAATAATTAATCAATATTTAAAAATTTCTCTCTAGTTTTTCATTTTTTCTAAGAAGAGTAGAAATGCATTGTCTATAGGAGAAGAGTACAGCGACCAATGATAATCTTTGCTTTGGGAATGTTTAACGTTTGTAGTAGAATTTGAGTATCTGTCTTTTTTTTTTTTTTTTTTTTTTTTTTTTTTTTTTTTTTTTTTTTTTTTTTTTTTTTTTTTTTTTTTTTTTTTTTTTTTTTTTTTTTTTTTTTTTTTTGAGCACCAGGGAAAGAATGGAATGGGAGAAACTAGGCTAGGTGTTTGATCAATTTTTCTAGGTTCAACTGACAGCTCCTTCTGTTTTCATTTTCCCTTAAATTCCAAATTCTTGGAGCCATTCATCCTGCTCATATTGTTGTCAACTTAATTCCTATCTTCCGTCTTTGTTATAAACTCAGCAAGATAGAAGATTGATTAGAGCTTTCCTCATTTAGGTGTGTTTGACCACTAAAACTATCCATCTAATGGAATATTCACCTGATCACCAAATATGTAGGGTTTAAGGAAAATTTGAAGAAATTCCAGAAATTCAAAAATGTTGAAGATAATGCTGAATTACTTAAGAGGCAGACAAATACAGATATCAGACAAGAGCACAGCACGCCTTCAAAAAGGACACAAATCTAAAAATAGTTCTTAAATACTTATAAACTATGAATCTCAAAAGAAGTTCTTTTAATTTTAGCATTCATGGAAGTGATCTGCTTCGTGATTTTTACCACAAGTGTTTTAATTTGTACACCACAACTTACAGAGCTCATGGTCACAAAGTCTTGCAGTGGCTGTTAGTGTAAGTAATCAGTGTGACAAAGTCTCCTCTTCAGAAGGTTGACACGAAGCTTAAGATGCTTGAGAAGACTGCCACATCTTCTCTTTCCAGTTAGGGAAGAAGCAACACGTACTGTCTTCTCCGTAGGGTTTTTTAAAAAACATGAGTTAAAGGAACCCAGTTATTTTACCCTCCAAGTTGTGCCAGAGATGTGATACTCTAGCCACGAGGGTCTGTACATCCAAGGTCACAACTTGGATTGGCCACGTAGGTGTTTAAGGAGACTGGATCACTGAGTGCTGTGTGGAGATTCCCTTGCAATCTTCTGTTAACTTTTGGTCATCTTCTATCTGGCAAGTAGGTTTTTCTCTACATGAGATTTATCACTTCTTCAGCCAAAACTAATTCCAACTAACAGATTCACAGAAGGAAATAGCTTCTGGTAAGTACTGAAGGTAGAAGATAATATGAATTGTACTTTTATTTGGTAAAGATTCATATTTTTAAGGTTTCATCGACCATGATACCAGTCTTAGATCCGACACCGGATTTGCTACATAATTTTTAAAGAAGGTTATATTTGCACATCTAAAAAGATACAAGAGCACCTACCTCATGAAATTATAAAAATTAAATGAAACTGAGTTGTCTCAAGCTGGTGACTCCCATAGGAACTCCGTATACATTAGTTTCCTCCTGCTTTCTGTCAACTTGCTTTTTTTGTTATCGTTGTTGTTGTTGTTGTAAGATTCCAGCATTCTTTAGTTAATCCTTTATTGTTTCTTACATGTATTTTTAATAAATTCCATAATGCTAGTAGCAAGATACTCCCTGGGAAGCAATTGAGTCTCAGAGTAGGATAGTGGAGCTGCAGATCTGTGCTATGAATTTACCAGGGAAGTAATAACAAACACTTAGTCAACTTCACAGCAGTCACTCAGTGACAAGCTAAGGAGGAGCTGGATCCAGTTTTCTAATGGGAATAGAAGCTCGAGAAGTTTTGCTGAAATAGCTATTTGCTTGTGGCAGGAAATGAAGAATCTGCTTCTGATTTCGGGAAAGCACATTCATGTAATAATTCCATGGAAACAAGAAATATCCCCCAACTTAGACAAGAGGGATGACTTTGTGTGTATACACAGAGAAGCAATTACACCTATTCACAGCCACCTAAAACAGGGTCCGTTAGTTTTTGTGTCTTATGATGATCAAAGGAAGCTTGTGTAAAACATAACTTAGAAGAATAACAGGCGATTGATTTTTAAGATCTTTTCTTAAAGTTGTTTCAGCTATTTTGATATAATCATCATCACTATGTGTTTTTTCTTATAGTAAGTTGCATTTTGCTGTGCCAAAATTCTGGAAACAATGCTTATTGTGATAATTTTACAGTGATTATTAAATAGGTTAAGGGCAACATCCTAGTAGTCTTTGCTGGGAAAAGAGGCCTTGTCTCTAAACACCTTGAGAAATAATTGGAGACCAGGGCACCAAAAATATAGTAAATTATTTTTCATAGAGTATAAAACATGACAAACCCTAAGTGAATTAAAGAATCAATATATTATGGGAGCGTATACTTGGCATTCTATTGTTAGGGGTGGAATATTCTGCTAAGATGAATTTTGATAGAGAGGAATAAGGTGGCTCTAACACTGAGGGAAAACTGTGGCAAGCACACAATTGCAGAAAGTTACTCAGGAAGCCACCACTCATCCCCTGGGTAACTAAAAGCTAGGGAGAGAGGAGAACATGGAGAGAAAAACAAGTTAGGAAGCAGAAGGGATGGCAAGATAGAAGGTTGTACTTATTTTGATTGACCAATGGGAGGTGCAAAGATGTTAAAGCCTGGAGCCAGCATGCATCTTTGTGTTCTTCCAACCAGTAGTACAATATCAGCATGTGACAGGCATGTTGCTCCATCCAGAATGAATGCCCAGTAGATGATGCGAAAGAGGAGTGGAGTGGGAGATGAAATGAACCGCTGCGAAAGTAGAATCAGGCTTGGGAGTCAATCCCATTCAGAGATGCTGGAGGCTTCATCTTGGTATGGGAAGAAGACAGTGTATACAGGATTTGGAATGTCACCATCACGCAGGCAATACCAACTAATGGCATCAGAATTCATGGGAGGAAAGTTGGTTGAGATTTGCTTGAATGCAGATAAAATCTGAAAACTAGATTGCCTTGGGGCTTATGGACCTACTATTCTCAGCAAAGATCAAATTATACCATATGCTGCGGTGAAGACAGCAACAGGCAAAAATTCTGTTAGGCACACGTTGACTTTGCTTCTGGGTATCTGGGCCAAGAATGCCCTGGATTTGATCTTGGGTGTGGTGCTGTCCGCTCACTCCTAATGCCAATAGAAGAGTGTTGACAAGGATGGGTGGATGGTAGGGGATTGCTGAGCTATTTCTTGGCAAGTCTCTTTGAGGAGGCGTTCCCCAAATACCACAATCCTGTTATTTTTGAGCAATGGACTGATCCCCAGTGCCTGATTGGACAGAGCCACTCCCAATTTCTTCCAGATAAATATTTGGTTGCCAAGTGGTTATATTTAAATGAGAAATACCTTCTTAGGATGTCGTTGCCTAGGGATTCCTGCAGAGGGCAGGATCCCATTCCTATTGGGGAATGTTCAAGACCACCCCTGAATTTAGCCCCATCCCTAGTACTTCCTTTGAGGACATCTACTTTGGGGATCTATGAGTATGTCTCTCTGAGTATCAAGAAAGGACACCAATGTTAAAGGAAGAGTAGAGTGATTCTTCGAGGAAGTGCTACTGTTCTTTAACATCATAATGGCAGGATTCTGAAGCACAAATTGAATCAAAGACAAGAATTTGGCTTTAATGAAATTATTCTCTAAAAACAAATTGGATCTTTTCTGTAATTTAATTTAGGAAGCTAGGGAATTTGGGTACTTAAGACATAGGTACTATTGAGTTTGCTCTTACTGCTTGTAATTGTTTAAATGTTGCTTTTTCAAGCCCCATAAATTTAGCTTTTTTTTTCTTTATGTAAGGAACCCTCATATTTGTATGTAGTTTTCCTTGCTGGATAGGATGACTGAGACTTAGCAAATAAGTTGTATAATTGTCTTTGATTCATCTGTTTTTAAAAATGCTCTAGTTATCATCTTAAGTGTTTTGTAAAAAAACATAATACAAAAAGAATAAAACACACAAGAGAAAAATGAGAGATAGGCATTAGGCAAAAACCTATGTAAAAAGACTATTGTTCTAACTTTTCGGGAGAAAATTCAGTATTTTTGGTATTAGCAAAAAACCAGTTTAAAAATACATTATCCATAGCAATATGTTCTCTCAAGATCACATGGTATGATTTTCTAATATAAATATCATAACAATAACACACTTTTGGTTCCTACTTTCCATTTCCATGAGAAATTATGATATCACTCACAGACATAGACTTCTCCATAAAAAGAAGACTTTGCCTACATACTTCCACTAAAATATAAGTTACGGAGCATGCGCAGCCGATTGGGACTAGCCCTACTTCCCAACGGGCTGAGTAAGGGGACAGTTTCGTGAAAGCCCGTCCCGAGAAACCTGGGCTGAGGGGCTTACCAGAGCAGCTGAGTTCAGGATTGGTTGCTTCTGACTCATTGCAGAAAAAACCTCTTAATTTTAATGTTGCCTGGTTTAGATTCTTCCAAATTGCTGTTATTAGACAATAAATAAAAATAAGCGATAAGAAATGCAAGCTTCTGGAGCTTGGAGAGATTTCAAGTGACTGATTCAACTTTCTTCATTAACGGTTTCAGGAGACTGTGAACGACCCCAATGGCAAAGCTGATAAATATGGAAGATTTTTACTGACCTAAATTTATAAATTCTAGTCATTTCTGGGTTTCCCTACCTCATCATCAGAGCACGTGGTGCACTGGTTGGGTAGAGAAGAGGTCAATATAGAATCGGGGCTTTGAGTTCTCATTAGTGAACTCTCTGACATTTTGCTGTTTTCTCTCTTCTCTGGACATTTTTTATAGGTCTGATTTGATTGGTTGATTCTTTAAATATCTATTGAGCATTGAGAACACAGTCTAGCTGTGATCCTCCAGTGTGTTTTAGAAATAATATTCTATAATTTTAAACATTTATCTGGATACTATTTTTAAAATGACAATGCTATTATGGAAATGAAGAGGTAAAGTCTAAGCGGTTGTTAATTTTTAATTTTTTTTTAATTTATTTTGAGAGAAGGTTGCACTCTGCAGTACTGCAGCTCTGAACTAACTGTGCAGCCCAGGCTGGCCTAAAACTCCTTACAGTTTTCCTGCCTCAGCATCCTGGGTGCCAGAATTACAGGAATGAAATGTCAATCCAGCCATATTTCATTTAGTTTTTTGAGACAAGGTCTTGCTCTATAGTCCAGGTTGTCCCTGAACTCATTATGTACCCCAGGTTGATCTCAAACTCACAGCAATCCTTCAAGTTCTGGAATTACAGGCAAGCACCACCACGCCCAGATGATATGTGGCACTCAGAGATCGACCTTGGGTCAACTGTGGGCTCTAATCCCTGAGTTATGGGACCACCCCAAATCTAGATGGTTTTATACACATTATGCCTTGTGGAGTTGGCCAGGCCTAGACAATAGCAGGAGCCTTGAACTTGACCTCATTTTAGCAGTCATCTTTCGTGTCTTTATAAGTTGTCTTTACTAAAGAGGAATCTTTCAAAAACATATTTTCTGTTTTGCTGGTATCTTACAGCTTTCACGCAGCTGTCCCTTTAAATACTCCGAGTCTGCAGCCCATGCAGTTCCGCTGGGCAGTTGCTGGGTGGCAGCAGAAGTGCTCTAGCGGCAGCCTGGGGGTGGCGCAAGGGCAGAGCAGCCTTGCCAGTTGACTTAATCACCAGCTGTGGGGGCCTCTGCTCGCAATGGCAAGCAACAGACGCAGCTAGTAGGCAGGAGAAGCTAGGGCAGGGACAAGAGGATGCTTTCCTTTCCTGCTGTTCATCCTTTCGTGGAGTGGGAAAGAATTACAGTAGCCAGTACAATAGATTAAAAGCCTCTGTGGTCCCCATCTTCAGCTAGGATACTGCCCAGGAGTCATTATCTCTGTTCTATAGATGTAGAAACTGGAGCAGACAGACCAGCACATATACTCAAAGCCTCAAAATCAGTCACATTTGCTCAGGTAAAACACAGATCTGCCTGACTCCAAGCTCTTACTTTTCCTACCACGAAGCTACTCCAAACAAACAAATGATAAAAAATAAACAAAACAGAAAAACAAAAGTTTAAAAAAAGACAACATCAAAAAAATCTCATCTTTAGGGTAAATGAATCCATGATATTGAAATTATCAGGAAGAAAATTTGACTGGATACTAGGATAAACACCTGAGCTCTGTCTGCTGTAGGGTCCCAGAAGCCAACAGGGCCTTGCACTCATTGGAGACACACTCATACGCACACTGTCTCACACACACATCTCCTGTAGTAATAGTAGGAGGATGATTAGTTCTGAATTTTACAAATAAGAAATTTTAGCCTATTTGAATGTGAAGTCACCTGACAAAGTCCTTGCTAAGTAACAGCAGAATTGGTTACCTTGACTCATGGGTTGCATGATGGATGTATTTTCCACCATACTAAAGTGCATTCACGAAAGGGGTCATAGCTCCGTGGTAGAGCACTTACCCAGCATGCAAAAACCCTGGGTTCAGTCTTTAGTACCACATACACACACACACACACACGCGCGCGCGCGCGCGCGAGGGTTGTTCTCTCTTCAAGGGAAGACTTCTAAAACCGGATGGCTCAAAGAGAGGAACAGTCTCATGCTCTAACGTACAGGTTTAAGACGCTCCCCAGCCCCCGGTAACCCCATCTTTCAGCACTAGCTAGCTCCTGCCTCCATTTAGAAAGATGACTGTTTAAGCTACAGCTGTTTACATAGCCTGCACATAGAGCATGCCTAGCTTAAGCTTGCCCGCATGCACATAAAGAAACTGTGAACTTGCTGCCTCTCACTGAGGGCTCTCAGTTGGTGCTAACACCCAGGCAACCCTAGATAAATGTTCCCTGGGAGAAAACAGACGAGGAAATAAACTAGATGTCCTGGATTTTGCACATGCTTATGTCTTATTTGATTTGTGGGGTTTTCTTTGATAGAATGTACATGACTGCTTGTTTTCTAATTGTATTTGGATCTAAGAAACTTTCAGAACTAGAAAGAACTACAGGAATTATTTCAGACCCCAAAAAGGAAAGTAACTTAGATAAAATTGAATTTGTTTACACGGACATAACCAACTGAGGCACTGGTCCCTTAGGAAATTAGGAGCTGAGAACCAAACCCGTATGGATTTGAATCCCGTCATTCCTTGGTAGTATGGCGATAGGTTAACTGTGTCTCTGGGCCCTAGACTTGTCTATAAAAATAGATATAATAATAATAAGTACTTTACAGGGCAGTTCACCAGTTTAATTGGGATATCATATTAAAAAGTCTAATAGGGTGCTCTGTACTTGGGCTTGTCTACGCACCCAGATGCCCCAACGTCTCTCATTTTGTTTGGACTCTAATGAGATCATGTGTTTTCTAGTTTACAGCACAGATGACCCACACGATATAGGAGTATAACTCAGTCCTTGATGGGAAAAATACAGTGCAATCAATTCCTTTATAATCTAAGCACGTCATAGGTTAACCATGTTATAGCATGCTTTTCTCATATGGAGTTCAAACATCTATTATTACATTTGGGATCTGCTTTGACTTGCATTCCTGAACCTGTATAATTAAGTGCTATATTATAGTGGGCTTCACAGCATTGGGTAACGAAAAGAATTCTGGGCTTGTCATCAGCAGAATTTTGTGCCAATTCTACGCTGCTGTAGCTGCGTGGTTCTAGACAAGTCTCCTTTTTGAGGATACAATGTGATATTTTAGGCTAACTGATAGGATTTGGTCAGTTTTCAGATTTCATTTGCCTGTGTTTAGTTCTGCTAATATACGCGAAGCCTCTGTTAAACACACACACATACATTATGGGATGGTAGTGTCATTGTTCTAATCCAGATAATCTCAATAGTAGAAGATTCAGCTGATTTGCCAACTATATACCTTTTCTTCTAAGTTGGTGTCATTGTAAATTTTTCTTCAAAAGCTTAACATTAATTAGAATCAGCAGATCCACTAGCTAGACGAGAGTAAGATAGAGCTTTGCTAAGTACCCCTTGTAACAGGAAGGTGGTGCTAGAGATTGTTTTTTATGGTGAAGCCATAGGTCTAGCATGGAATAGTCATAGAATCAGTAAACTGGAGACCACCCAAGTATGCATCTTCTCTTCAAAAAACCTGACAGGTGGCTCCCTAGCTTCTGTTTGAAGGTTTCTGGGAAATAGAGTTCATTACTTTGTGCTTTGGTTGTCTGACCCTAGGGGACTCTGGATGGAAAGGTCTTCCCTCTACTAAGTGACATTCAGAATCAGATTCTCAAAGCAGTTACCCCCTTGATTCCAGTATTTTCCTCAGTACCTGTGCAAAACCAGGAGTCATAGCATAAATTCAGTAATCATTAGGTTCCTATTGTACGCCAAGCCCTCCCGAGCTCAGCTGATACCTTTCTTTCCAAGGGCTTGCAGTGTGATTGGAGAAGTAACAAAGTGGTTCCACTGTGATGTAACAAGTGCTGCTATCTGCAAACACAGGGCACTGGAGGAATGCACAGAGATGCCCCTTACTCAGATGAAGGGGCCAGCAATGTACCCCAAAGAGCTTGAAAAGCAAGCCTCCATGTTTTTCTTTATTTCTCCCCTCTCTAGGCCAACAGTACTTGTAGGCTGTGACAAGAAATGCATTTGTGGGAGTTGTAGAAAGACTCAGGAGACTAGAAGTGTAAACACAATATTGCGGCTATTGTTACTGAGTGACAGGCCAGTCAACTTGTTCCTCACAGCGACGTAAATAGCCTCGAATTGTTTAGTCCTTGACATTTCTGAATAAGCAGCGGATTCCCTCATCTGATGGCCCTGGCCACTCAGTCCCTTTTTTATTTATCCTCCTCCTTGGTTCGCCTGGAATAGAAAATTCACACTTCATCTTTCCTGGCTCTAGCCTTGTGAAGTCCTCAACCCTCCTTGTCTCCACCACAAAACTGCAATCAGGGTCCCTCCAACAGTGTCTGAGGTGCCCTCAGCAGTTGGTATATGAAAAGTACCCTCGGAGAAACCTGCAGACATTGTGATCGTGCCCAGGCACACTGGAAGTCACCCCGGGATATTTCCATTGACCAGCACACACAGCACACACAAAGAAGATGACTAAGCCGGTGTCTGCCCGCTCCTATGTGGAAATGGTGTAGCATCTGTCCAGAGCCAGAGGGGAAAAAGAATGTTGAAAATGGCTCGACAACAGACTATTTGTACCTTAAGTGTGTTGATATTTCAAGTCCTTTATGTTTTGAATTTCTTGTGCTCACCTTTTTTCTCTCTGACCCATAGGGAGAATTTTAGAGAAGAGGCTAGTGATTCCATTAGTATTGGGGTTAGATATGTATGACTGCCACCCGCCACAGCCCCTGACAGTGTTCTTATAGCTGATATGAAATAAAAATATTAGTGAGTAGGATACCTCCTGATCCCTAGAGAGAGATCGCTTAATGGCAAGATATGAAATTCACTCCTTAAGTCCAGCTACATAAAATATTTTTTCCTCTAATTGTCAAAATGTATAAATATAATTTGCTTAAACTGTCTAAATGTATTTCAAGGTCAAAGCCATTTGAGTATTTCTTAAAATAATGCACTTAAGTAAGGTTATATGTTCAAAGGAAAAGTAGTCTTACTAATTCTGAATTTGATTTTCAATGAGTCTCCTGTGTTGGGAGGGAGCCCAACTAGTAGCTAGCACTGAGGATTCTTAGATAATATGATATTGGGTGGGTTAGTCAGTTTTTAATCATTGTAACAAAATTCCTGAAAAAATCAACTTGGAGAAGGAAGACTTATTTTTGCTAATGATTTCAGAGATTTCAGTCCCATGGTGATTGGCCCTGTTGCATTTGGCTGCGGCAAAGCAATATATCACGCTGGGGACTGTGGGTGGAGGATAGCTGCACCCTTCACCGCGCCAGAAAAATAAAAAAAAGGAGAGCAAAAGAAGGCATAGGTCAGGGTCTCCATATTCTCCTCAAGAGCAGGCCACCTCCCCACACACCTAACTTCCTCCAAGTAGGCCCCGCCTCTTAAAGGTTCCACCGTCTCCCGGTAGTGCCATCAATTTACAACTAAACTTTACCACATGAGTCTTTACATGCATTTAAATCACAAGTCATGACACGGGGCATAGATTTCTAATATATCTTAAGTAAATATTCACCATTAAGTTAAACTTCTGCTAAGAATTTCCAGGATTTGTCAATCTCTTTCTTTTCCGTACAGGAAATGAAACTTATTCTTTAACTTCACAATAAGTACATCCCCTAAATTTAATAACATTTGGAGAAAGGTGAATGGAATTTATGAATAAATAACTTCTACCTTAACTTTAAAGTATACGAATATTCATTTCATGACTTTAATTCTTAGTCACACTGTTTTCATAGAAAAAGTACTGTTTTCTTCACAATGTATTTGGAAAGTTAATGAATTTTGACATACACACACACACACACACACACACACACACACACACACACACACATATATATATATATATATATATATATATATATATATATATATGTAAACTTATTATTGTCTTTAATGATTTCAACTCACAAAACCACCAGTATGTCAAATACTTATTGAGGTTACAGTACTCCATTTTTAATGCTTTCAATTGCTCTAGAAAGAATAGAAAATATATCACCTGGTGGGAGGTCTAGGGCCTTTTTCTTTCTCACTTAGCTACTCCAAATCAGTCTTCTATGTGACAACTTGGCTCGCACACCAAGTATTATGTGTAAAACTAGTGTTTTGATCCTTACGTGTGTGTGTGTGTGTGCATGCGTGTGCGTGTGTGCACATGCACATGTGTGTGTGTGTGTGTGTGTGTGTGTGTGTGTGTGTGGTATAGTGATGTATAAGTAGGTAGCGCAGGCTCTATCTTTCTACTAGCAGGAATAATTAGAGTATCTGGAAAGCATGGTGGAAGCTGTAATAAGGTGATGGCAGTGGAGAGCTGTTGATTCTGAAGAGAGAATTCCTATAATTATGACTGTATATTAGCAACATGGACAAAATAGCACATGCTATGGTCCTTGTGGAATAGATATTATGTAAGTAGTGGGACTGAGAAGAGAAGGTTGACGGAGAAGACAATTCCAGGTGGAGGGTGTAGAATGGATCAAGCTATGTGGTTAGAAAGACTAAAGACACTCGCAACGTACCTGTCCATCAATACAGGAATGAGGAATGGTTAAAGAAGGTGTGGTACCTATAGTGGTGCCTATACACAATGGAGTACTATGCAGCCATAAAGGAAGACAGGTACAAAGCGTTTGAATGATAATTTGGCCACCTTGAATCAGTAATGTTGGGTGAAATGGACCAAGCACAAAAGATGGACCATAGACAGTTATCCCCCTTATGAAATGCACACAAATAATGACCTAAAAAGGCCCCAACATGAATGGCAGATAAAGAGAGAGGCAGTGGTCAGCTAGGTAAGGGGTGAACCTCTCAAAAAGAGGGTAGGCATAGAAGATCACTGATTGCCCAAACTCCACGTCTATAATGTGTTATAGAATTTAGAATTCATGTATTTACAAAGAAATTTGCATGATTGAGCTGGACATGGGAGCTGGTAGAAGATGGGGGCCTTGAATGCCAGTGTAAAGTTTGGTACTTCAGGGCATTTTCTTTTACATATCCTCCATAAGTGAGGCACCATGTAAAACACTGAGGATTCAAAGGAATGTATCTTCTCTCATACGTCAAAGTCTTCAGTGGAGAAAAGAGGCGGATGTAACTATATTTTCTTAGGCAATGTGTGTATTAAGGAAGCACCAGATTCAGATAAGCAGGGAGTCATGGAGAGGTCAACAGCAGTGAACCTCACACATAGGATAGGGGCTTCCTAGGTGGAGAAAGTCAGACATGCTGTTCCAATGGGACCCATGAAAGTCGGTGTTATTGATAAGAGTATCGATACTGGGGGAGGGTGCAATTTGAGTGGGGGTATTGATTTAGGAAGAAGGGTGAGAAAGAGGGAGACCAGCCAGAAAGCTAACTCAATGGATAAAGCGTCAAGATACAAAGCTGGAGTTACGGAGAGAACCCCAGAGATGAGGAAGTGGGAGCCCCTGAAGGAAGGGGGCCACTAGCTGATCTTGTTTGGGGCTGGATTGATTGATGCTATAAGTGAGATTAGTGCGGAGGACTGCAGGAGTGGAAGACCATGCGAAGACATACTATGATGGCTCGTGAAGCTCTGGGTGGATGTTTTTTGGTAGGAATTCATTAGTCAGGAGAAACTAACTTCAAGAGAAACACGCAGAATTCCATTTTGGGTGACTACCAGAACAAAAAAAAAATCCCCATAAAAGTGAGCCAGGAGCAAAATTTCTCATACTGTAATATCATAGTTTCTTTTCTCTATTGGAAAATTTAAGGCCATAATAGAAGTGCCCAAATGTTGCCTCAAGCATACTTTAAAGTATTGATGTCTAAACGATTTCAGTTTAGAAAAAGCTTAGTAAATCATGTATATTAGCCATAAAGTGTAAAGACCAGACATTGTTAACAATCCCTAGTCTCTCCGTTGGCTCGACTTGTGACTGTTACAGATAATACCTTGGGATAATTTAGGATGACAGGTCTGGCACTCTGCTTGGAACATATACACGTCCCCTTAAGCAAGCTGCTTTCTTGGGTAGAGACCAAGAGAGGCAGGGCTTTCTCAAAACACCCAATTTTTATTTCTTCTTCCTTTCTTTTAGGTAGTGGGTAAAATTAGTGATTAGTGGACTGTACACATGGCTTTAATGACCCCACATGCCTGAGGGTTGAATCACGGGAGCCTCTTCTCCTTGTCTCGTTATTACTTCATTTCTAACTCCATTTCTGTCTCCACTGTAATTGTAGAGCTGGTGGAGACGCTACTCGAGGAGGAATTAGCTGAACTGTGGTGGTTTGGCAACAGAAGGATAGGGAGGAAGTAACACAGAACGGGAGGTCTGTGTGAAATGTGGCTTTCTGCCCAACCAAAGCAGCTTCCTGCACAGCTTCCAGCTTTGCTAGGGCTTTTAAAGTGTTGAGTGTGAGGTGGAGGTGAGTCCTTATGCTGTGCTTACCCCAAACATAATTATCAAGCTATGAAGGAGATACCTTAAACACACACGTGGACACACAA
Organism: Ctenodactylus gundi; assembly: GCA_004027205.1. Taxonomy (NCBI): domain Eukaryota; kingdom Metazoa; phylum Chordata; class Mammalia; order Rodentia; family Ctenodactylidae; genus Ctenodactylus; species Ctenodactylus gundi. Next base: position 31,326 of record PVKB01005334.1, read on the forward strand.
CAGATTGTTCTCTAGGATCACAGGGGGATTTCAAAACTATGTGCATATTTCAGAAAATAGCACATTCACAGAAAGGAGAGGTATTGCTTTGGGGGGGCTGATAGTTTGGTGAAGAAAATGACTCATAGAATGAAGGTAAAATTGGGAATAAATGCAGCACTCTCTTACTAGAGGTGAACTTTTCTTTTTTTAATGTTCTTTTATGTTTTTTCAATTAGTGATTCAAGCTTACCCAATTCTAGAAGTGCTCCTCAGCAGGGCTTTGCAGCGCACGACGCTGGCCGTGGCATAATGCAGAAGACTAAATCCAAGCTCAGGGTCTTCGCGTCGTTCAGCTAGGAAAACCCACTTTTGAAAATTACGTAGAGTCAACTTCAAAGCAATAGTAATAATGTGAACATGGAAAAGCAGTGTCGATAGTATGAATTGAATCATATTGATATATACATTATCATATATAAATTAGAATATGGTATATAGTTTCACTCATCTAATTTCACATTGTGAGCTAGACTCAACATTCTTTTAGCTGGTAAAGGGAAAACTAGTGTCTGTTTCAACACGTCCAGAAAGGGAGAACTCACCACCCTCTCAGGCAGCCTGTCCATTGTTTTTTACAGTCTATAAATTTTAAAAGCTTCTGTTTGTCCAGGTCTTCCTCATTTATACTTCTGTTGGCTCTGCACCATCACGGAAGCTCAATTTCTTGCATATGTAAACACAGCCCAGATTTGCGAACATTACATAAAGTCCTTTCTTAGACTTTATGTCTCTTGGTTCATTGACCCTCTTCTTTCAATTAGGGCACTGTCTCCATATTGGAGGCTTTTACACAATGCTTGTTCCTTGTGCCCTGGTTGCTCGATTAGGTTTGGTGGCTTTTCGCTCCATGCTATTCTATTTTTATGGAGTTAAAACTGTGCACATATGACCTTACAGCTCTGAAGCAGTGAAGTAATCTGTTGTCAGAATCATCAAATGCGTCTTCCCAAGATAAGCATTTGAGTAATGGTTGCAGGCTTCCTGGGTGGAGGTAGCAAGCATCAGAGCTCCAAGATTCAAGAGGACTCTGGACATTTACTCTGTGTCTTCTTGCCTGCGATGGGATCTTGGGTGCGGATTTCCCAAAAGCAGATTCCTATACAGAAGAAACAGACTGCTCACTCAGACCCATAATGTTCGGTCTCAATAATAAGGCTATGAGCAATGCCTGTTTCTATCTGTCTCACTGTGGTCTCAGTGCTTATAATAGGTAGAACAGGGTATCCTAGAGAAAGCTAAATGCCAGGGACTCAGAAAGCCTAGATTCTCATCTTGCAAGTAGCAGGATCTAACATAATCTCAGTGTCTTCCATCTGAAAAACAAACCAATGGAATTCTTTCTTCCTATGTACCAGACATTAAGCTGGTCCTATGTACAGTTTCTCAGGTTATAGGTCTATAAGTTGAGTCTAATTTGCCCCACCTGTTCGCCATTTTCTGGAACTGAAAGTCAGTTTTGTCTGGGTTCTTATTTCCTTTCTCATCGTCTTCCTAAGTTGATAAGAAAAGGACTTAAAGCTCGGTCCAGTATGCTATTTCCAGTCCTAATATCTCATGATCAGTACTTTTGGGGAGTTTGCACGATATATTAAATAGTAAGATTTCCCAAATCAGACTGTCAGGATATGTTTGAGATCATGGATATTCTGGGACAATGATCAGCAAAAGTTTTCCCTAAACGCAAAGATAGTAAATGTATTAGACTTTGCGGGCCACAGAGCCTCTTCTTGCTATTTAACCCTGCTGTTGTGGGGTGAACAACTATACAAGATATGTTAACAAATGAACACTCTCGAGTTCCAATCCATTTTATTTACAATAACAAGTAGTGAGCTACCTAAGCCCAGGAGGTTCTAGCTTGTTAGCCTCTGCCTCAGTGAGTGGCCAGTTAGCATAACGGTGGGCAATCCGTAAAGAAGGTTTATTCTAGTCTGTTCAACATTCATGCTTCAATTGAAGACCGAGATCACAGATTTTAGGAAATCAAGAATGTTCTTTATGTCTCGGGACCCAATAAAGATGAGAAAAGATGTGGTATGGCCCTAGTCCTAATTAGTACTGAGTTTGGAGTTAGGAAAAGCCACATTCCCCTCATAGCTTTGCAACTCTCTCCTTAGGATAGTTGTTGCGAACCTGTGTGTGTCATACAACTTCTCTGAGCCACACTTTCTGCACCTTTAAATGAACAAACTTTTACTTGTTTCAATTAAGTGAGATGATGATGAAAATATTGAGTACAATGTCTGACATGTAATGTGGTAAGCATCGATGAACGATGTGAAAAGTCTCACCAGGCTAAGTGCAGAAAACAATGCGATCTGTCTCTGTATGATGAATCAGTTTGAAAATGACATAAACCTTTCATCAGGCTGATGAAGATTGCTATGAATAAAGTTTTGTCGTCAACCTACAGATAGTGATTTTGCGTGGAACACTACAAAAGAGGGATTCCTTCTGGTAAGATACTTATGGAAAATAACAGAGAAGAAGGTAGAAGTTAAATGGTAACCCGGGGTCAGTCCTTCAGGTGGGCAGAAAAATTAAAGGCAGAGTTCTCTAAGAAATGAATTAATATCCTCAGGTGCATCACAGGGACATAGCTGGAAAACCTCTAAATAGGCTGTCTAATTACTTCTGGTTATCTCTGTGGTTGGATGGGATTCCCATTTCAGAGGACGAGAGAAGCTAGTAATAGCTTCAAATTTCTTTTCTTTATGGATTTTGCTACTAACATATATCCCATACTAACACCTGACTGCTGACAGATCACCAAACTAGGCTGGAAGACATTTCAGAAAATGAAATTAAATATTATTTATCTCTGAAACTCTTTTGTATTGAAGAATTTTTTTTTTAAACCTAGGAGTGTCATAAATAAGAGAAGACATAAGTTGTTCAACACATATTTCAATATGGAGACACTTACGTATCCTGCAAAACTCTTCTTACCCATTTCTTCCATTTTCCCACCACTCCAAAGGAAGACACGAAGACACGGGCATAAAGCCTTTCTCATGTGTCTCCATAGGGCCAAAGGAAACTTACGCACATGGCTAACAACAAGAAGCCACGTGTCCCTCATTGAAATGAAGTCAATTGTCATGAGGGAAGATTAGAAGGCTTGCCAGATGCTGTAAGCATCAACCTTACCAGTGCTGTTTATATTGCCTTAGGCAGAGGAATTAACATCTCTGAGCCTTAGATTATGTCTATCTGCACCATAGAATAATAAGAAAGATTAATGGAGATGATATACATAGCAGACTATGTTGACCACCTATTGACGACCACTTACTCCCTTCCCTCATTAGAGCCAGAGCCAGTTTGATAGATGTAGCTACTGCTCCCTGGAAGCCATGCGGTTCCAGGAAATGCGATCTCCAGCCTCAGGAAATCAGTAATGGCAAGCTTCTCCTTTTCCAGTTAATGCTTTAGACAAGAGTGTATGGTTCAATTCAGGCCTGATTGCTACCATGTAATAAATAGACCTTATAGAGAATCCGATGTTATTATATGATCTTTGTATAGGTTAACTGAGCCAACATGCTATGAAGTAGACATTCTTCTTTAGTTCATTTTACAAGTGAGGAAACTGATGAACAAACAGGTTTCCAAGAAAGCACAGCTATTAATTAGTAAGCATTGGTTCAATTGCAGCGGTCTAGCCCCAAAGTCTACTTTCCTAAGTACTAAACAATACTGCTTCTCACGTATGTGAAAGTTTGCTAGCTAAGAAAAGAAAATCTGTCTTTAATTAAGAAATTCTATATTATCAGTTCTTCATATAAACCCTGGCACAGCTTTAGTTGTCCTGTGACCAAAAGATTATGCTAAGGTGAAAGTAGAGCACAGTAAAACAGAAAGACAGACAGACCTGAAGATAGACAGACCTGGCTTTCAAAAACAATATGGAGCCAACCATAGCTTAAGCTTTATTATTATAGGACTCTCTCTCTCTCTCTCTCTCTCTCTCTCTCTCTCTCTGTGTGTGTGTGTGTGTGTGCGTACTTGCGTGTGTGAGCGTGTGTGTGTGAGAAAGAGATAGAGACAGAGAGAGAGAAAGAGAGAGAGAGAAAGAGAGAGAGAGAGAGAGAGAGAGAGAGAGAGAGAGAGAGAGAGAGACAGAGAGACAGAGAGACAGAGAAAACAAGATTGGTGCATTTTTGTTGCTGTAGTTATGAATCATGATCCAAAGGAAATTTGTACTTTTTTGTATATCTGAATTTCTAGGTACAAATTCAATCCTGACTCCATACCTGATTTTACAAAAATTGAGTGTTAGTCGATCAAAAACTTCATCCTCAACGACTTGAACTTTCGGGTTAGAGCATTTTTCCAGCTCAGGCTCTTACTTTTTCATGTCTTCTGTTTCCACGTTGGTGTCAGCAACATCTCTCAGCAGGCGTTCACCAGAAAGGCTCTCATGAGAAGACTTTAAGTGGTTGTAAACAGACTGAAAAAGCTCACAGACCAAGAGCAGTGTCAATGGATGTTACAAAGCTTTCTGAAAAAAAAAAAATGAGGCACAGACAGTGGTATTTTGGTATCAGCCAGTGTAGATGAAGATGCATGAAATTGGGCAGTGGGTCACCCAGGCACTCCTGAAGTCATTTGTTGTAGATGTTCATCATTTTTTTCAACGAGCCATGTTAGTGCTTCTTCAAACTCTTCAAACACCTGTGTCTGTTTGGACATGCACTTCAAAAGGCAGAGACAGTGGGGGAGAGGGCACCGAGCACACGGTCATGTGCCCTTCTAGTGTTGTGTTTTACTCCTCCACCTTCTACCTCCTCTTCCTTTGTTTTCTTTCTGGTCCTCTCTAATTCTCATCCCCTATGCTGTTTTTCTCACTTTCTCTCTCTCTTTCTGTATCTCTCTCTCTCACCCTCTTTCTGTTTTTCCTCTCATCCTTTCTTTAGCTTCTTTAATGAAATATGTTCTGGATTTTCTACCAGGTTGCCTTGAAGCACCTCAAGGAATACCTTTCCAACCATTCTGTTTTGATTAATCCAAATACACTAGCCCCTTTTCTTTTTTTGAGTAAAACCACAATCTACTCAGCAATTTGTTGCTTTTTATATTGGTGGCTGGAGGGAGAGATATTCAGATGAGGATGTGAAAGGGGGAGCTGGGAAAATGACAGATTTGATGATAATTAATATTTGCTGTCTCTGAGTAGTGAAAGTCTTGTCCAAGTCCCCCAGCCAAGCTCATTTTAAACTCTTGCTGTGTGGGTTTAAATGCTCTGCATCCTGGCATGCTGGGGCTGGTTGAGAGGGAGTGATGCCTTCTATGTGGAATTTTGTGGTTCTCTTTTATTAATACTATTGAGTAAACCATGCATATCTAAAAAGGAAACTTCAAATCAACCCACTCTCAAGGTGAACTGTTTTCGATCTGAGTTACCTAGCTCATAATTTAAATTACCAGAAAGTTTATGTATTGATTATTAAAGGCATTGAATTTCTTCCTGACTCATTTTCATTTTATATAAACAACAATTATTTGTGCTCATGTTTGTGCCAGTTTTTTTTTTTTTTAATGAAATCAGACATCTCAGAACTGATGGACTGGTGGTAATTTTCAGATGTATTAAAATGACATTCAGCTTTGCCAGAGTTCAGGACTGGAAATGCTTCCTATATCACTCTCAGGTTTTATTCATTTTTTTTTCCTGTAAAAACCTGTGATTGATTTTATGCCAATAAGGAAAAATAAATAAAAAATTGAAAATTTTCCTGCAGCATGATTTGTAGAAATTCTGATGCTATGAAATTAGAGTGTTTTGTTTTAATGGATACATTTTAATAGTCAGACACAGTTAGGATTTATTATTATAAAATCAGTGCTTTCAAGAGTTCATTTCCAATATATTGGGTCGACTCATGGAATCAAAGAGAGATTTCATGAGGAGAGCAGCCAGCAGAGCCCAAGTTAGCAATTCACTCCATGAATTTACTCAAAATCAAATGTGGCCAGAGATCTTTGCCCTATTATTTTCTATAATTTGCCCAATAATCCTGGAATCAAAAAAATACATGTATTTTATTTTTTAAAAGCAAGGCACAGAGAGAAAATCTTCCTGGGGGCTTGCACCTTTGTCTCATGGTTCAGAGAGTGCCACAGCCTAGCTCTAAGCAGGACTATCAGGTAGTTAGCATTTTAAGTGTTTATATACAAAGAAGACAAAGGACACGGAGGTTATGCACACAGGACATTATTAACAGGTTATTTTTGTAGAAGATACTGAGTTATTACTGCCTAGAAAAGTTACAGCCCTTTGTAATGACTCTTAACAATGTCAACATTTTTAACACGGTTTCAAGCTTTGGGCATGCTGAAAATATTCTACCCCTTAGCCATAGCCTGAGACCTAAGGTCAACATTGGAAAAACCTTGTGTTTCTCTGATTGTTTCCCTCAAAACTTAAGAAGTGATTAATTTAAAGAAAATGAGTTTACATGCTAATGTGGAAGAAAACTATGAGAAACAAGTCCAGAATTACAAAATATGATCTCACGCTTAACCCTCGAGCCAGGGGAAGTAGTGAGGTCATTTTAAAATAGAACTTTTACATTTAAAATTTTGAGAGCAGAAAGGAACAGAGAAATAGAGTGAGAGAGGAGAGAATGATGTGTGTGGGTGTGTGTATGTGTGTGGATACATCCAAATGTCGGCTAAGTCAGAAAACTCATTTTCACAATGTTTAGATTTGGATCAATAATGTAGCTGCTTCATTTTCTTTTAAAAATGAGTAACATATTGTATGTAAGAGGCAGCTGCTATTTGTGATAAACTAAGATACCAGAGTCTATATATTCTCTTTAGTTATTTCAGGAATGAATAGCAAGATTTCAGTGGGAAGTAAAGGTATAAATCCAAATTACAACACACATTTCAGGGGAAAGAGAGGAAGAGTAGAGCCCCCGGGATGACAGAGATGAGTTTTATAGTATTCATCATATAATTTGAGGTGATTTTTCTACTTTTTAGAAGAGGCAAACCCCATCAAGCTCATGATCACAAATCCTTCGTAACTGAAGCAGATTCATATCCACATAGGACCTTGGCGGTCTGCTAAGATGTTTTCTTCTGTGTTTTCCATTTCATTTCTGTCTCTGTCTCAATGAACCTGGGACCCTCTTTGGCCTAATCCTGAACAAATGATGTAAGTCTGAGTCAACTTTCAGTCTCTAAGGCCCTAAGAGTCTTCATTATCATGCAGGAGGAAATTAACCTTCACAAGGGCAGCTTGTGCCAGGAAGAAAGGGATGATTGCATCTGTCCTCAAACCACCGACTTGTGCTTAATGCTGTGGATTTTTAAAATAAGTTCCTAATGACGGTTTTGCAAAACATTCACCTTGTTATGAGGTAGCTGAGTTTGTGGGTGCTTCTATCTAAATATGGGACCTTCTGCCTTCCAGCTTTTTTGGACGACCTTATGACAAATTTATCCCATGTCACTCACTAATGTGCTGTGTCTTAGAAAGTATGCCTTTAATAACTGAAAACTCAGGCTGGTAGAAGCTGATTGGACTTTTAGCAAGCCGGGGGGCTGAGTGATGGGAAAGACACTGCACCTGTGTTTCTCCCTTGTGGTTGTTTCCACCTGTGTGCCTCACAGGCATCTCACATTCAACACGTCATCTTCCCTCGCCTATGACTCCCCAGCAAACCTGCTTCACTTCTCTAGGTGTTTATTTATGAGATGGTGTCACTGTCTTTCCCAATTATCCAGGCTTGAAAAATTAGTCACCTCTGCCTTCTTTCTCTTCTTTTCCTTTGCCTAACCAGGTTGCCAAATTCTGGAGAGCCTGTCTTTGGCAATGTTCTCCAACCTAACACTTTCCCTATCTACCATCACATTATTACTTTGTTCCTCGCCACTCTTCGCTTCAATGGCCATGATAGTTTCCTCAGTTGATTTCGGTGTATTGGTTCAAAGCTTAGATTCTGGAGTTCCACAGCACCAGTTCAATTTCAGGATCAGCCGCTTACTGACTACACAGTCCTTGGAGTGTGGCTGAGATTCACTTCCTCTTGATCTCTTCATCAGCAAAATAGAGGTGATGATAGTTTGGAAAATTGTACGATTGGAAAGTATTTATTGATCGGAAACATACAACACAGGACTAAGTAAATTTTAAACACTACAAAAATTGTAGATCTTCTTGCTTCTAGTCTCTAAGAGGCTTCGATTCCATTCAGTTTAACACAATCAGATTATCTTCATAAAAATGAAGATAATCAACTCAATTTCGATCATAATCTTCTAGTGATGCCTCCTTATTTCCTCAGTCTTCACACACTGGATTATGGGAAATTCTCAGATAACAGAATCACAGTAGATATTACACGCCATGAGATAAACATGCCACATCTACCTGAATCCTTTATGTTGATGGTTGTTTAGTGAATTATATGTTAGAATATTATTTTTATTTTAAAATCATCCCATATAAATGGAATACAATAGAAAACATATGACTTATTGGAAAGCTAGAGGTATTTAAGTAAATGTTGTTTCAAAAAAAAGAAGATAATAACCTGAAGTGGCTTTAGTCCTGTAGCAAAATGGGGGAATCAGTGATAACTTTATAGCTTGATCTGCCTCCTATTTACTGTATGGTCTTAACCAGCTTTTCTCCTTTACTCACTTGTGGATTTTCCTGAAGTTTCTTGTGTATGCCTCGTTTTTCCTCTGTCAATGAATGGCCCCATATGACTCCTTCCTGTTACCTAACCTGAGGCACTTATCTACCTTAACCAATGCACAGCTCATGTTGCCATCTATTCACACGTGAATGCCCAAGCCTTTGTGCTATATTGACAGACTGTGAGGAAGTAAAGAAAGCGAAGGATCAAAATGACTTGAAGCATATTAATATAGAAAGCTTTCTTTGAGCATATTAATATAGAAAAGTTTTTCCTAGCTCTTTCAGGGGCTTACAACAAACCGACAGACTTGCCATTGCAAAACCAGAAGCTAAGTGGGGAAATTTATTAAAATGTTATTGTCTTATTTTTGGAAACAATAACATTTTTTTTGAAGAGAAAAAAATCCTTAAATGGTTGCAGGGCAGAGAAACATAGACATGTTTGATTGTGGAGTATTACAGGTATAAAGGAGATTTGAGGTTGGGATATTTTGGAACTCTTTTGCAAATGTCTTTTGGATTAGTAGACTGGAACTAAATTAGGGAAACCCATATTAAAATAGTGAGTACAGATGCAGATATTGAGGTATTTAAGGATTTAGACAGATTGAGTGAAGCGAAGGAAATTGTCTGTCCAGCGACAGCTCCACCATCTAACAAAATAGAAATAATAGTGGGCAGTAATATATAAAAAAAATCAAACAAAATCATCTACTTATTTGTAAATATTCCTTGTGTATTTTAATAGAGTTTCCTTATGTAAAACGGACATAGTACTGTATCTCTTCATAGGGTTATTCTGATGGTTAAATGAGGAACCTATGCATTGACAATGTGTTTGGAAATATGGTGTCTAAGAGAATAAGTATTAGCTTATTATTACCACTATGGTTCGGAAGCTGTGTCTTTAATTATTACAAATTTTAACAATAGTCTTTTGGGTGGGCTGTGCTTTATGTCAAAGACCTTTGTCAAATATTTATCATATCAGCACCAGAAAACAGCTCTGATAATTAAGCAGGTAACGGTGATGACCAACCACCAACCAAGAGAGGAGCGGATGGATGCTAGGGACAGTGTGGTTTGGCCACGGTCACACAGAGTGCACGATGGTTACAGAGGGCTTCCTACTGCAGACCTCCCAGAGCTCTGGCCAGGCCTCCTGTGCATCCGTGTCCATGTTCAGGTAAACTCCTGAAGGTACTTAAGGAAACGCACATTGGACTCACTTGACTTTGAGCAGCCTTCCAAAGTAGAGTGGGACTACTTTGACTACTTCTTGAATTTGTTTTTGGGAAGTATCAGGAAAATGTCCATGTTCTTTTTTGATGATTTTAAATATGAAAGCATGTTGTAATCTGTTCAAATATTTTTTAGCATTGGTGCTGGAACTCTAAAAAGGCAATTGAAAGTTGCAGAACATACACAGAATAGTAAGCGACTATTCTGGGTGCTGGTGATTAGATATCATTTTTCTTAGGGATTTTTTTTTCTTGTCTGTATTTTCTCTTTTTTTTCCCTCCCATTAAATTTTATGAAATTATATCAATTATTTGAGGCTTCTAGCACCATACTTTGGAGCTAGTATATGCCTTTCCAGGTGTAACTTTAGCGAACTTGGAAAACTTCTTTTGCCTCTTTGACTCACAATTTTCTTATTCATGATATCAAAGTTATAATAGTAATAATGATGAGAATAATGATAATACAACAATAATACACAGGTCATAGGGTTGTGGGATAATTTAGGAAGAAATGATGTCACCTAAGCATCTTGGCCTATGCGAGGTGCTCAGGTCTGACTACCACCATCCCTAAGGTGGTTGGGGTTTGCACATATTTCAGTAGTGACTCTAAATTCTGCATAGAATAAACCACACAATCAATTGCCTGCCTTCTCGCCCCACCACCCCCCCAAAGCTAAGCAATACTTTTAATGTGTTACATTATTCATAATCTCAGTTCTTCTCCACATGTCCTTCGGTAACTGGCTCTTACAAACTCTTGCAATTAAATGCTACATGACCATGACCTTGTGCTGGAAGGAACACTGGGAAGATGTCCTTGAAGGTGAAGCGATAAATGAGTGACCCCTGCAGCATTCTCTGGGCTGCCTAGAAGGACAGGACGGGATTTAGCCACCTTGGGGTCCTAAGTTGCTTGTTTTGGCCCTCGCTCAGACACTCCACTTAATAACAACCTGCCGTCTCTGCTTCAGAGCTTGGGCTTAGTTTAGACAGCTCTCTAATTGGCTTATGTCATTCACTAGGAATTTCTTTTCTTTAAAGTAGGCTACTTGGTGCCAGGTTGCAAAGAGAGATCCTGTACCACCCATCTCTATTTTGTTGACACCTCCCCCCCCCACCCTCCCCAGTCATAAAGGAGCTGAAGAGCAGGCCCCTCTGGCAGTGCCCTTAGTTTGGCTCCCAGTTCCAGCCTTGTTGGAGACCTGGCCTGTTTGGGTGGGGGAAGTCCTTACCTCCTGCCTCCACTACCACCAGCTGGAAACGACTAGTGTCAACAGGCCCGGAGGGGCAAGCCATTTTTTTTAATGCTAAACTTACAGCTGAGGGCTTCTTAACATGGATCTTGAATGACTAAATAGCTCTTTCACGCCTGGAGAAGTTTTGGCAGTGGGACCCCAGGAAAGGGATCAAGAATGGGTTTGATTTCCCATAGATTCTTCAAATTCAGTAGGACCAGGAATCAATCTGCATCTTCTCTTAAACTTCCATGGACCGTACTGGTTAAGGATCCACTGTTTTATTTATTTATTTATTTATTTTTCACTCATTAACAATAAAAACCTTAGGACCGTAGGATAGATGGGTAAGGGACATGACTTTTCAAAGAGATTTCCAATGAAGAACTAGTGTCTTATGACTTTTCGTGATGAAGTCTATCGCCTATTTTTATTCTTTCTCAATGCCTTCATTCTAAGCCTTCACAATCTCTCCAAAAACAGCCTCCTCACTCTTCCCCTTCTTTATATTCTTTAAAATCTATCCCATCAATTTCTGGCCATTTCATGTTTATATTAAAAAATAACGATTGTGAGCTCCATGCCTTTTACATTATGAAATGCCTTCCTCAGTCTTCAGTTGATTCTGGGCCAGTACACACACACAGACACGCTCCCTTGGCTGGTTTGTATTGTTGTGTAATCACTGTTTTCCATTTGTCCAACTTTTTGGTTGACTTCCTTGAGGCATACTAAGTTCACACCACACTGGGATATTCAACAGTTTCCGCACGATGCTTCACAATTCTTTCTGAGGTGGGCTCTAATAAATGCTGGGAGAAAGGGGTAGTTGGATATAGGAGCTGAGATTAAAAACTACAATGACTGTTTAAATTTTTTTTAAAAAGTTAGCCATTGTAACACACAATTGCCACGAATTTCTCCCCAATATTTTCTCCCTTATTTTATGCGCATTTATTCAATTGTTCTTTCCACTTTCTAAAGCAGTTCTGGAAATACTTTTTTGGTAAAAGTTTTGAGTTGACTTAAGGTCCTGAATCAATTCAAAATGTTTGTATGGTTATTTTTGACTTAGCAGAGAGGAGACAGAAATGGCACAGGGCAAGATCCAGGTTGATGAGGATACACTAGAATGTTTCTAAGAGCTTGCTTTTGCTTCGAATGGTACTTAGCATCATACTTTGATGTGATGTTCATTTATAGCATATTTTATATTTTTGATCTCACCTCCTGAATACACACAAGAAAGTTCCAGAACTGCTTCAGAAGTGGCAAGAATAGTGAAATAATGGAGGTTTTAGTGAGGAGGAATATTTTTAAAGTCATTTAATGACAAGTGTCTTTCATGTAGTAATGGTTTCAATTTAAGTGTTATCTGTATTTCAGTTCCACTTCGCATAAAATGTGAATGTCTCCATGTTAGGTTATGCCCATGGGATAGTGACTGGTGATTTTGAGGAGTAAAACTAAAATTTCAGGTAATAACAATATGAAAAAGGGTGCTGAGACAACATTTTATCTCCATCGTGATATGTGAGATTCTATGGAGAAGGACAGTCAAAGCAAGTTTCTTAGGAGCAATTCTGAATCATATAAAGCCAGACTAATGACAAGGGAAAGCACTTGTCCCCTTGACAAGATACGTAGGTGCACAAAATGCTAAACTTCATTGTAAACCTTAAATTTTGCACTTACATATATCAATAAAATGGGGGGAAAAGACATATAAAATAGTGACATTGGTGCTTACACCTTAATTTGCTCTTTGGGTAGAAAAGAATGGTCAAAGGTTGAACTGAGATAATAAACTAATAATGCTGAAACATTCTGCACCCTATAGGATTTTTGTGGAGAGATTCCCTGGGGAAAAAAAAAAAACATATTCTATTAGCCACCCATTCCCTTTTCACCAAAAGATAGCAAGTGGGCGATGTTTCATGGGAGGAAAACATGTTTAAACCTAGAAGACAAATAGACCAAGGGCAATACTCCATCCATTTTATGTATGCTCTCTGAAGTTCAATTTCTATGTAAATATGGAAAATAATATCTGGTTCACACATTGTTATAAGATATGTGGGTGATGACTACATAGCACCTGATTAGTATGTAGTAGCTATATGTGTTTTCATTCCAAGCCATTTAGTACCACAGAGAATTGTGTATAAATAATTTGCTTCCACACAGAATGTAAGTTTTCTCTTTTTCTTACCTCCACCATTTGCTCAGCACACATGCACATGCGTGCACACACACACACACACACACACACACACACCACACCACACACATACCACACACACAGACACACCACACATACACACACACAGGAAAGATAAAGAATAGAGAAAGAATTTTGAGAAAAAAACTATTATTATAAACATACTTAAGGACAAGTATTATTCACTTTACTTAGATAGAGAACACTCCCATAGTTATTCTATGTTCATAACTTCATGTTATGTCCCTCTATTTGTAATGACCTGGCTCTAACCTTTGAATGACCTTGATATATATCGGTTCTAATTGAATTACAACTTCTTTCTGAATGACTCAAGTCCTATGTGGAACCCCCCCCCCCCATTTCTAATGTTAGTTTCTCTTTTTATGACTTTTCTCTTTTGTAATTAACATCTTTCCTAAGAGGCTGGATTCACTCACTGAGGGCCATTTCCCGGCTTATCTCCAGCTAATGCCATCCAGCGAATTTCACTGTGTAGTTCCCTTTAAACTACACCATCTCTTTAGCTCTAAATAACAATTTATTTTTATTTTTCATTCAATTCTTAGTTGACACAACTCTTTTAGGTACTACTAAAAAATGCAAAGAAAAGCAGATTTTGTCTCCTTGACCTCTCAATTATTATAAAGAAATTGCTTTGATAATCTGAAAATCATTCCTTCACTGGTCTCTGTAGAAATCTGTAAGGTTATGAGAAAGACTTAATTTGTGCCCAAAGTATCTTTAAGATATTTTTGTGTGCGTGCAAATTTTACACTGTGTGACCAAAATTTCCCAAGGGTACACACTGTGTTGTACTAAGAACAACACAGGACTAATTAAAGATCATGCTCAAACTTTGTATTCTTGGCTTCTATATTCTCTTGGATAAGGCTCACAATACACACAGAATTAATTTGTCAGGCACATTAATTTGTCTGTCACCTCCTAATTATTTTGTAGAAAGATTATTTATTTGGTTTTATATTAAAAGTATATATTTTGTTATTTTTAACATGTAGGTATTCTTAAGCTTTGATCAGGATCATTTGTTTGTTTTTCCTCTTTTGAGTCTGTGCCTCCCCTACTTTAGGAAATATTTCTATGATGGCGGCGCACTTTATGACAAGCTGGAAACTCAGTGCTGGTCTCACCAAGATGTTACACTCGCAATTCTTTTGCTCTTGCCTTGAGCAGTTAGCCTAAGTAAGTCATTAGAAGGGTTTATTTGTGTTTTGCCTTAAATTTTGATCAAAAGGTTTTTTATGAAAGATCAGGTGCCAAAGTTGGAATTTAACTATGAGACTCATTTTCCGTGCCTAATTTTCCCCCAAATCCCTTTGAAAAATCAACCCTTCACTATGTAGTTTTGTAGTGGCAGGTGTGACAAAGACTTAGAATTATTCTTGTGCTGTCTGTACACTGTATCTTTTGCTGCAATAAATCCTATTTGTGTTTATAATGAAACCAGAAATCAGAAACTCTATTTGACGGGGACTCTAAGGAAGTTGGCAACGTGGTTAAGTCCACCCCACAGGTGCTGTTGGTGTTGGCTACATTAGCAGATGCACAGCCTCCAGAAGGAAGGAGGAGGCTCCCTAGGCCTAGTCCACAAGGAGGTGATCACAGCTGGACTATTGTTTCCTTTCTTGACCTCGTTGTTCATAAGGACAGTGGAAGCTAGGACATGTTCAGGAAGGAGGAGCCTGGATGGAGGTGGAAGAACAGTTAAAGGAACAAAGTGTTCTCACTTAGTTGTTCCTCTTAAAAATAAACAGGTAATATATACTTCTATATAACATATGTTTAATAAAGAATTATATACCATATATATTGAATATATGGTACTTAATCTGTATGTATGCAGGGAGAGGTTTTATCACCAAAAATTGTTATTTCTGTAAGCTTTTGGTTGATCTTCAACTAAATGTAACTCAGGCAAGGCAAATTTCCTGAGCATTTCTGTTTGATAATTTCCTATATTAAGGAAATGATCACATGAATTGCAGCTTTAAGACTTTGGTTTCATCACACCCTCTCTTGATTCCTTTCAGTCAGGTAAAAATGATGCTGCGCTCTGGTACTTGACCAGTCCTATGCTTGGGCACACATAGCAGGCAGCTGCACCCTGCCCATTGTGTGAGGAGCTCTCAGGGCCAGAGCCCCTGCCGGTGGCTTATACTTAGATCCAGTAGCATCGGAATCATCTAGAGACTCAGAAACTCGAAGTTCACAATCTCAGCCCCCTCGTAGGAAGCACTTAAAGCAGAATCTGCACTTCGGCAAAGTTCTGGGTAATAAAATACACATTAAAGTTTATCCAACATTGCTGAGATTGGGCCTTTGGTTGTCTGCTGCTCTAATATCCCTCATCCAAACATCCCTGCACCTGCTTTCAAGGTTTATGTGAGCTTTTCAAGGGTCCTGTCCTTCTAAAAAAAAAAAAAATCCTGCTGCCAAAGGCCTAAGTGCTGACCAAAATGTGATCATTCGGGGAGTGCCCTGTCAATGGAATGGGACAACGTGGGCCCATCGTGATTAGCCATGAACGCAAAGGCTGCCACGCTGAGGACCAGACACTAGGACTGGAATGGAAAAGAGACAATCCCAGCTCTTCAATTTTACAGGTGTTCCAGCTCTGGGGGAAAATACGACTTTTGGTGATCAAGAGAAATGTTAAACAAAAGCAAATTAATAAAACCCCAAAACTCCAATCCCATGGGTATACAAAGCAATCGCATCGTGGCATTTTAATTCAACGCCCCATGTCAACCTTAACTCGTTTACCCCCGAGCAAATACACACTCTGGAATGTAGGTGAATCATCTTTATTTCAGGAAATGTCTGTGATTTTTTTCTTTTTTTTATCTTGCACATAGCTTAGAATTTTGCTTTATTTCATTTTTCTTCCTTTCCATGCCACAATTTTCTTAACTGGCAGGTTTTGGACCAAGGGAAGCTTCCAAGAGTAAAAGAGAATTCAGATTTTTTTTTTCTCATTTGCTTCTCAGTGTTCTGCTAGAGGACTACCTTAAGCCCATGGAAAAAGGCACAGGCATACTAGATAAAATTCTACAGCAGTTCTGCTAAAAAGGTAGTTGAAAAAATAGGCTAAGCAGGATAAAGTGCCCTCTTCAAGGTCATGTGCTGAGGTATGAACCCAGATCTCTATCACCTGAAATTTGTTAGTTATCTTATTAATATTACATTTATGTACCCGCTGAGTGCTATGGATTTTTGTTTGTTCGTTTGTTTGAATTTCACACGTGGTAGGTAGAATACAATCCCTTTGAGCCAGACACAGAGGGAACAGTAAACAGTCGATTCTTGCTGACCAATTCGAGTGGTTTTGTTGACCATCACCAAGGAACAGAATGTTAATCGTAAACTAAACCAGTATGTGAAAGTTAAGCATAGATTGTATATTTGAGATATTCAAAAGTAACAACCCTTAAAAAAAGGATGAAAATTCATGCATCCCTCAGGCTTAGGTGACTCACCAGGTATTTTAATTTATAATAGAGGGCGTTGCTTCATGGTGTTCCTTTTATTCTTTGGCGTTGTCTATCTTGACTGTCATATGAAATACGCTAAGCCAACTGAAGAGAAAAAAACGCATCAGTTTATCATATGCTATCTCTTCAAGCTTTTTCCATTTTAAGTTTCTCTGAGATTAGAAAAAGCAAAAATGTTTTCAGCCTTCAGAACTCGATGAAGAGAGGTATAAGGAGATACCTGGGCCCTGAGGTGTAGGTCAGAGTCCTCCTCAGCACCCTGTGCCTGCCTGCCTGGCTGACACCCATTGGGCGCACAGCAGAGCCAGAAGTCTTAGTACCTGCTCTCTCTTATTGCTCCATTGTCTATTCTCAGTGTCTCTGGAGAGGAAGAAGGAATAGATGAATTCCAGAAAAAAATGCTTTTTCTCAAAAGAAGCTTTTTTAAAAGCTTAGCTACTCTGTACGTGTTGAAACTTGCATTTTTGAGGTATTCAAAAGTAACTTCCTTTTAAGAAAAGGATGAAAATTCATGCATACCTCAGGCCTACGTGATTCATCAGGTATCTTAATTTATAATAAAGGGAGTTGCTTCACGGTGTTCCTTTTATTCTGAGAATTTTCCTTGGTAGTTGTAAATGAGCTGTCCTTTCTTCTCTCACCAGGCACCTTTGGCACTGAGAGGCTCCGGTGTGACCCACCATGCTAACAACTGTGGCAAAATTTACTCGGAGCAGGCTCATGGGCCACTGCACAGGGGTTTGGCCCCATCTAGCCACCGTCTTTCTTTAAAAATCACCCCTTATGTGTACCTCAAAATTGATGAAGGATTTCTCCCATCCTCCCCAAACACACAGAAAACATCTTAAAATCTCCTTTTCAAACAATGTGAATCAGAGATGTAGACCAAAGATAGCTAGCGCAGGCTGGCCTGGGGACATGAGCACTTTTATTTTGTTCTGAATTGTATTTCTTACCACAGAGACCATTGGGTCTACTTTCAGAACTGTTAAATCATGTATACCTAAGAAGATATAGTGAGGCCTGTACAAGTGGCAGAAACACAGACCTTGTTCTTGTACAACTTATAGTGTACCTGATGTTAGAAGACTATCTGTGAGGTATTAGGCTCAGCAAAGTGAATTGTTTGGTAGGAGCACTGAGGAGTCGTGAATTTGAATATTGGGAATGTGTGTAGCACTCTACTTAAATCTTCTTAAATATCGGGGTCAGAGAATATTGTTTTTGAATTTCACAGGCAACTGAAAGCTCCCAAGATGTCTTCTCAGCTTACTGGGTTAGCCCTGAGAAAAAAAGACAGAGAGGTAGATTGTTTCAGCTGAAAAGAAGCTACAAATAAAACTGTAGGCTCTAAACTGGCTGACTACGTGCTCATAGATGAATGAACGATTGGGTGGTGGGGCAACCCACATTTCCAGGCCCCCTTCTGACTAAAAGAAGCTTTGCCTTCTTCCTGTCCCTTTCTTCTGTGCTTCTTTCCCCTTCTATAATTTTCCCAATAAAATGTTTCTTCACAACTTGTTAAAACAGCAACTACAACAACAAACCAATCGGTTGGTATAAATGCTGCATCCTTTTCCAGTTCTTTTTCATTGGTTTGTGCAGCTTCAAGATACCACAGAATCATTAGAAGCTATCAAATCAAAGAGGCCTAAATTCTAGTGCCAGCTTCATCGTGTATTTAGTGGCTTAGGATCTCAGTTTGCTCATCTGTGAAATGGAGATTGTAAGTCTACTTTGTAGTAGGATTCAGTGACACAGGCTTGTAATCCCTGAACTCTGGGAGCTGAGCCAATAGGCTCACAGGTTCGAGCCCAGCCTGGGTAACTTAACGAGACCCTGTCTCAAATTTCAAAATAAAAGTGGGCTGGAGGTGTAGGCCTTGTGCTCAATCTCCAGTACCACCACTAAATCAGTCAACCCATCTTGTGAGTTTTAATAAGAAGTAGAGGTGATGAAAACAGAGGTCTTGTCATGTTCCCTGGTTTTTACTAGTCTTTGCTCTAAGGAAGGAGGTTGATGTCTTAGATCTGCAGGTTATTATTTCCATGTAAAAACAGAAAGAACCTTTAAAACAAAAAGTAATCTCATGGTTGTATTAATAATGCTATTGTTCTAGGGGGTTCTCTTTGATCCTTTTTTTGATCAACGCTTGTACTCCTCTTGTTACTAGTTTGTTCTGTTTGCTGAGACTTAGCTCTAAGAAAGGCCAGACAGGCTCGGGGTCCCTACATCTGGCAAACCTCTTCTATCTTTACACAGTCCTGGTCCAGACCTTTGGGCTAGGAAGGAGCAACCTCCCTCAGAAATACCACTAACTGTCCCCTTTTTTCAGACAACAAAAGCCAACGTTTTGCAAACAAAGCTCACATGTCTGGACAAGGTTGGGCCAGAGTCCATCCTTTGGATCAGAACTATCTAAATCTGAATCCCGTCTTTCTCTAGTTCTAGGTCTTTACACATTTTATGTATTCTACTATTCAGCTAACAGCAATTTCCCAAGGGACAATGGGATGCTGCATGAGAGAATGCTTTATGTGGTATAAAACAGTCTTTCTGGCAAGTAATATCTACTATTCATCAGGTGCTGTCAGGAACTGTAAATTTTTATTTAACCTTTAGAATATAGTGTTGAGAAAAGAACTACTGCTTTCATTTTGTAGACTGGGGCAACTTCTACTTTATTTGAGTAACAACCACAATTGAATCTCTTGGTGATGAATGTCATATTTCATTTAACGTTTCTCCTATTTTCCTCATATGACCACCATTACCACCCAATATTTGATTGATTGTTTTTTGTTGTCATTAGTCCTTTTGGAGGGTTAAAATTCAGGACTTTTACTCTCAGCTTCATCCCCAACACTTTATTTATTTATTTATTTATTTATTTATTTATTTATTGGTACATTGCCCAGGCTGGGCTCCAATTTTTATAGCCATCTTCTGTTCTGTCTCCCTCCACTATGTCTATTCAAAAGTCCCTAACTAGAAATCAAAATGATCCTCATTAAAAAACAGACAAACAAACAAAACAGATGACAGTGTAGGTCATGTGTGAAACGTTTTTTACAAGGTTCTTCACTGTTCTCATTTCCTTTGCCGTCACTGAACTTACAACCATCCCTTTCCAACCACCTTTGTGGCTACAAAGTCATCCCAGATACAAGAGCCACTTATGAAGCTGGTTCTGAGTTTCCTAAGGGCTTGCTAGGGACCTCTGAAGATCTTTGCTTGGTACGTGACCCAAAATTGAAGATAATAAACATGTATTAAACGAATGAATCCTTTCACACTTTCCATTAGAAGTTGTTCCTCTCTCTCTAAATCTTCCTTACGATATTACGTAGAGTAGCTCTCTGGGTTTTATGAGAAAACACTATCAGAGATTTATCTAAAATTTTGCAACTTAAAGCAACTGTTAAATATTCTGGAGGTTATACCATAAAGCTCTTAGGGAGGATCAGAACATGAGATTTCTCATATGGAATATGAAGGAGCCATTTTCTGCCAGCCTGTAATTTAAATAATGACAAAATTTCATATTATTGCTACCAGTGGGAAGGGTATTATTTTTAATAATGGAATCAAATTTGTTTTATTCTGATGGGTGTGGGCTCTGAAGAGTTTATTTAAGATGCTCAGGACAAAAGAAAACAAACAATCAAAAAACCCCACAACCATGGAGTTTATTTTTATTCACGAAAAATGTATTTATCATCAACCTCCTTGGTTCAGTTCAAAATTTGTTCGCTTGTTTACTGAGACAGGGTCTCACTCTGCAGTTCAGGCTGGTTCTGAACTCACTATGTAGCCCAGACTGGCCTTGAACTCACAGCAATTCTCCTGTTTCGGCCTCCAGAGTGCTGGGATTACAGGCATGTCCCACCATGCCTGGCTTATGTGGTGCTGGAAAATCCAACTCAGCTACTTAGCGCGTGCAAGGCAAGCACTTCTACCGCTGAGCCATTCCTCCAGCCCCCAGTTTTATATTTAAATGGCACCAGAAAATCCAAAGCCCTTTTATGGAAAATGCATGCATTTTCCTTATAGAAAATGACCTACAACACAGATTTTAGTTGTTTCCCCATTACCATTACAGTAATACATTCCTAGCTTCATTGTCAATAGAAAGACAAAAGTAGATGAGAATAATAGCAACAAAGTCAGGACTGTTGAAAGCAACAAGAAATGGCAGCCTAGTGGTGACAGAGAGACAGCTGACAGACAAATTAATAAACATAGCAGTCAAGGACCCTAAGGGCTCTGGGAAAGTTTTTATTCAACAATTGACTTTTGTAGAAAGATGCACTGGTGTATAGGAAGATATTACTGGGTTTGGATATTTACTGGGATAAAGCTATAGAGTTCAGTCTCTGTTTTGGTGAAATAAAAGGGCACTAGATACATGATAGACGATAAATCTATTTAAAATCTTAATATTTACTTTATAAAGCAATAGAAAAATTGGCTATATTTATAATTTAATCAGGAAATAAATATATCAATATTAGAATGACTTTCTTCCAATGATCTACCTATATCAGTTCTGGAGAAAGAGAACTTCTTATGTATCATTTAAGTAAAATCTAAAGCTGAGTGACCATCTGCCCTGATTAGTCATATTTGAGATCATTGCTGAGTTTGATTGTCCTCTGTAGACTTTCTAATCCCATGATCTCATTATTTTATAGGAAGATATATGGGGACCGGAAATATTGTACCTAGGTCTAAGACACAAAGAAAATTTCTGTAGAGTAATATCAGTTCCAGAATCAGACCCAATGTTTAATGATTGCCAGTCTGAATATCTTACTATCATAACACGTGACGACCCAAAAACGGCACAACATGGCAGTCAAGTTCATAGACACATTCTAACACTGTGAGTCCTGAAACTTTGGGTTAAAGCTTAAACCTTTGATGTGGATTTAGTCCTCTTCCCTCAGCCCTGAACAACACCACCTGGAGGAAAAGACTAGCTAACTTTCCCCAAGCTGATAAACACCGCTTTAAAAAAGGGCCTTCAACCTGGGATAGCTCGTAGTTTTAAGTCTGTCATTGTGTGACTTTCCACCCTCTCTTTGATTTCTGTTTTCATTTTAACCCCTTTACCTCTCTTTTTCCTGAAGTTTAAGGTAATTTCCTCTCCTTTGAGGAGAAGAAAGACCAGATCTGAGCAGCTTTTTGAGACTGTCTCCTATTTATTGAGTTATCCTTTGAATTTTTGGTTAACTATCCCAAGACAAAATTTTCAGGTCTTTCTGAACACATTTGAATTTACTGGGGACAGATAAGAACTAGAGATGATCTATTTTCATATACCTGGATTTACAAACACACTCCTGGAGAGAAGTAAAGGGTTCGCATCACTCAACAAACTAGTGGTCAACACATAATGTGAACCCAACCAAGCCCCTTTGAACTGTTGTAGAAGATTCTAAACATGGCACCACCAGACCTCTGAGTCTTCTTTGTTTGGACATCGCCTATCATTTTTTTTTAACTTTTTCACTTACTTATCCTTGAAATAATGTAAACTCTTGGATGTCTTGGTTGCTCATTCCAGTAAAGGGTTAATCTCCCTGGGCCCAAGGCTCTGGAAACTTCTGGGAGGGAGCCAGGTGAGCAAAGAGAGCAGATAAAGGCAGCACCTGCCCATGGGTTTGGAACAGCCTGGGGACACTGAGAGAATGTAAACACATTCTGCAAACCTTATTGTCTGACTCCGTGCCAGCGTCTTTTGGGTTCTTGTCATGGAAAATATTTCCTCTGAGGTCATTCAATGAGCAAAGAAGCATTGAATACCCTCCAGGGTGCCAACTCTGTCCCAGCTTTTGTCCAGATTCAATAAGCAAAAGACTAACATTTCATGGGCCCAGAAGACCCACCTGTCAACCGTGCAGCCAGTAAGGTAGGGGAAAGAAAAAGGGGAGATATTAAGAAAATGCATTGTGCACCCTGGAGACACTGGCCCTCCTCTTAGGGTGCATGTGGCCTCCCTCTGTTTGCTCACCCAGACTTACAAGCACACGCCCTGCGTTTAGAGCAAGAGTTAATGTCTGTGCTTCCTCATAAATCTGGGTTTGGTGCCTCGAGCTATGTTTTTAATTCTGTGGTGGAGCTTTGAGATTTGAGATGAGTAGAAAGGAGGGGCCGCTGGCAGGGCTAACAATGGCAGCTGCCATTTCTCCTCCCGGGAGCCTGGCATACTCATTCAGGTCTGTGCTCTGGTAGTTTAAGCCTTAGCAGAGAATCTCTGAAGGCCAGGGTAGAACACAGGTGGGGAGTCAAGGGAGAGGAAGCTTGCTGTGTCGTCCCACCCAGGAGGATGCATGGCTGCTCTGTTAATAAAGAAAAATGTGTGGAATGAGCAAATTGAACCCAGACGGGTGAATGGTGAGCTTATTTTCTAGTTCAGCTAAAAATGACTTTAAGGATAAGAGTCTTTCCTGACAGAAATAAATTCTTGTCTCACAAAGCTTACTCCTGAAGACACCTCCCTATTCAACTTGGAGCTATTTTTTTGGTGGCATTAAAGCAAATTTAGCCTTTTTGTTTGGGTCCTTTGTCACTTGTGTAATGTTCTCCATAAACCTTAGCTCTTGGATACGGTTTTGCTTTCTTGGAGTAGAAAGTACATCTACCATAAGTTTGATATGGTGCTTTGAAAGTTTAATTGCTTAGATCTCTAGCCTGCCAAGAACTGTGCTTTAGAATTCTGCATCTGAGTCACTGAGTAGAACATGCAATTAACTTGACTAAGAAGAACTATGTGATTTTTGAAAACTAGCTCTCTCTCTCTCTCTCTCTCTCTCTCTCTCTCTCTCTCTCTGTGTGTGTGTGTGTGTGTGTGTGTGTGTGTGTAAACAAATTTACTTCTGACCTATAAAGTCCCTCCCAACTCAAATGTTTAAGAATCCCCCAAAATGTCTATTAAAAACCTTTCTGGCCAAAGCTTCATGAAATCTTTCTTTTACCTTTGCCTCTTTCTGAGAGGCTTTGAAGTTTCCCATAGGGAAGAATCCATCCATCTTCTTACTATGGGAATTTACAAACACAATACTGGAGACAAGTAAAGGGGTCATACCACTCGACAACCTGGATTTTGAACCCAAGCCTCCAAACTCTTATAGAAGACTCTAAACATGGCACCAGAGCTCTGAGTCTTCTTTGTTTCAACTGATTTCTTTGACAATACAGTGTGAATAAAGTAAATTTCAATTGGTGATCTTTGACTCCTGCCATGAGACTTAACAGATTTCTATCTGTATCTATTTGAGGTCTGGAAAGAAGAATGGTAGTCAAAGTGGTCCTTGTATGGTCAGATTGATTATGGGTGACTGGGGCTCAGGGGCTGAGTATCTGCATTTCTCTCATCCCAATAACTCAATGAACTGAGAAGTTGCACAGTGAATGGTGACATTAAAGACAAAGGATTAAGAAGTATTTTAAGAAGTCATTTCCAGGGTGACTGAAGAGATTATTTTTGACCCATTAGAAAAGCTAATTAAGGAGCTGTGTGTGGTCTGATGGAAAGAGAATTGATGAGCCGGCTTAAGCGGTTCAAATGGAAGTTTGTCTGAAGGATTTAAGTTTAAGGAATCATATACCTCAAAATATGACTGAAAAATATACATTGAACATTTAAGAAATAGCCTAGAACTCAGAATCAGATGGGAGATTAGGGGTTGAGCTGTGGATACTTCCTCTGCATTCCAGTTTTACTTCTCTCATTCTATGTATGTTCAGTGATCATGGCATTTCTCCTTTTTGTGGCATTAGGGTAGCACTTTTTGGATTGATACTTTAATTGAGTCTGGCCATATTCTTTATTTTCCATAATTATATTTATGCCTGCCAATTTATCTCAAAGAGTGACTGTCTGGATTAAATAAACCAAAACACATAAAGACTCTAAGTACTATAGAGTAATGGTATCAAGGGACATTATAAGCATTTTTAATAATATTTACTAGCTGGACAGGGTTCTATAACATCCAAAACATTTTTTAATCTATTATCTTTGTGTTCTTTCACAAAAGTGTTATTACCTAAACAGAAGTCGCTTTAAGTTATTTTCAGTCATACTCCTGTAAGTAATCCCAACGAGCTTGTTGGCTCACCAGATTGGATATTGGTGTAAATGTTACTTTGGTCTGTTTGCCTTGTCTCATCCGAAAGGACATTCTTGTTCGTGAACCTCCAGGTAAAGTACTCACACAACACTTGGTGTGGACAGGTGGTATAAAAGGCTCAAAGATACAGAACTATGAAAGATAGGGTCTACTACCAAAGATTTTAGGGGGAAGACAGCCAATTTTTGTTGCTTATTAATAATTTTGTATCGACATTTTGAAATGGGATGGTGCCCTCACTTTACTTAAACCTACTGTTCCAATTTGGTGAGAAAATCCCTGATGATATAACTTATGTGTAATTCTTTATTTAGCTACCAGTACTATATTTTTACTTTATAAGCTCATAATTGCTAATCACCCATATTGAGCACACATAAAAATCTATAGTTTGTGTTGAGATGGTGACTTTCTTTCTGATATTAAGCTAGGATCCCTCAGTAGAGCTTCTCTGCTCATCATTAATGCAGGGTCCTTAGGACAACTTGACAGTTGATCTTTAGAAATAAAATTGTGTTGTTCAAGAACAGGATCTTAGCTTTTAATGTGTTCTCTAATTATAGCATAGAATGAGGAAATGACCCTTGAATGAGATCTCAAGAAACCTGAGCTCTCTAACTTATCTTTGTCCTGTATCCGTGCTATGGTAGAGACCCTGTATTCTCATTGTCAGTATTCCTGTCTACACAAAGAAGGCACAGGCTGTGGTTGCAAGTTCTCTTTTAGCTCTGGCATTCTACAATCCGTAAACGTGCTCTTCTACCACGACTATTCATGGCTGGTTTGTGTTGTTTCATGTTTGTAAAATATTATAGCAAGTCCTAAACTTTCCAGAAAGTGATAGGACGATAGTTCATGTGAACTTTGCAATAGGTGATGTGTTATGCCTCGGGGAGGCCTACGGTATTCCTTTAAAGTAAAGAAGCCACAACCCAAAAGTCTGTTGTGGATGCTTCACGTCCCTGAGTAGTGGATTCTACTGGCATCATGACCACAGCCCTTTGCCCCACTGACTCCAGTACCTGAGGCCATGGAATGTCACAACTCTGAAGACGTTCTGAAGAATTATATCTCAGCACATTATATCTCAGCACGGGAAAACATAACTCAAATTCAAAGTCAGAATGAGACAGAAAGGGAAATGTGACCTTGGTCATAATCAAGAAGTATTAAATGTCAAAAAAGCAAGATTAACACAAGAATGACCATTGGACATTTGATTTTTTTTATGTTTATTCTATGTGGTCAACTCACATGTTGACTCTCATGTAAGTCCATGTTATTACTGTGAAATGTTTTTGGTCATAAAGTTACTGTCAACCTTCACAAATATCTTTAGGATGTTTGACAGAAAAGAAGATGTTGACAGACTTTCATAGCACTCTGATATTAACTACAAGGCCAAGTGAGCTCTACTTTAAGTTTTATCTTTGGAGAGATTACTTGATTTTAGTTTAATCTTCACAGCTTTTTCTTCTGGAGATCAGAAAAGAAGGTTGGCTGTGCCTGTATATTTAAGACTAGTCTGTAGCTTTCAGGTCAAACTGATTGTTTATTTAGAAATAGGGTCCTTCTTGAATTTTATGCCCAAACTTCACTTGAGGTTTCCTCACGATAAAATAACATAATGTGCACTTATGAAAAAAAAAAAAACTATCTTGGCAGATTTTCATCCCCTTTGAATAAAAACAAAATCACACCCAGTACATAATGACATATGAAACAGTAAATAATTCCACAGTGCAAGTGATTTCAGTGGACTCAAGCCAGACTGCTCCAATAACTAGCACACATAGTATATTCATCGGTTTATTCCTAGATTAAAACAAATAACTAAGAGGAAACAAAAGAAAGGAAGAAAGAAAGAAAGAAAGAAAGAAAGAGGGAAAGAGGGAAAGAGGGAAAGGAAGGAAGAAAGAAAGGTTTGAGGGGGTTGATAAATACCAATCCAACAGTTGGTGAGGGCCTACAAAGGGAAAACAGAGGCAAGCACAACATTCTTCTTTTCCTCTGTCATCTTGTCCTCCTTCTCCTCCTTTTCTTTTCCTTTTCCTTCTTCTCTCTGTCGAGGGGCCAAGGATGAAGTACAAAAACTCCTGAGTGTCAGCTTTCAAATACAATCGTCAAACATTAGAGAACTGGACAGCATATTGTGTCAGGTTCTTTTCTTTCTTTTGTAAGAAGCAGCTCAGGGACCAGCCATTTGGGTAGTTGTTATACACGTATGTGTGAGATTGTGTTTATACACATCTCTCCATGGATAAATATCACGAAACCACAATAGCATTCCCAAAGGAATCCTTTCTTAATACAGGAAGTGACGGCTTTGAGAAGGCACCACAATTAAGCTATGGTTTTTCATTCTAGAAACCCTAGGATTTAATTTCTAGAAGAAATGAGACCTCTGTGATGTTTTGTGAGGCTGCTTAGAATTACAGGCACCTTAGCGTTAAAGCTTATTAAACACAAGGCACCTGAGTTTGGCTTAACCTACAGACAATTCTTTGCATTTAAAAACTATCTAACACCAGAGAATTAAATTTCTGAGGGGCACATCTAAAAAGACAGACCACGGGAATCAGCATTGCGATTTCATGTGGCCGCTGCCATGAGTTTTCTCCCTTTATCCTCAACCTACTTTCTCTTGATTTATATGAAAATTTACCAGATGTCCAGGTCTGGGTTAGTGACTTCCATAGTGACTTCCTCCTGTGCATGACAGATCGGAACTGTGACTTTAGTGAGAAGGAGTAGTCACAGTCTCTCTACAATCATAGATAGGTCCATTGTTCTACCGGAAGGCACATGTGTAGAGAATAGAAGACCGTGGTAGCCAGAAGCCGAGGCCCCCAAATTGAGAATCTGGGCATTTTAAGTTGGTCAGAACACCATCCAAATATTGTATATGGCGTATGTTCAATTGCGTAACCCCCGTCATCTCATTTGGTTCTTACGTTTACTGCTTTGTGAAAGCTGTCACAGTTGACGTATCATCTTCCTCTCGAGACTATTTCCTACTTTGCCTCTTTGTTCCAGTTCTATTTCCTTGACCTTTTTTCTTTTTCTCTCTTTCTTTCCCTTCCTTTTTTCTTTCTTTCCTTCCTTCTCTCCATCTTCTCTTTATCTCTTTCTCTCCTTTCTTTCTGTCTTTCTTCTGTGCTGATAATTGAACCCAAGTTTTTTTTTTTTTTTTTTTTTTTTAAACTGAGATTTTTCCCAAATTCAGGCATTGAACCCAGAGCCTTTGCACATTCCCAGTTCTTTTTTTTTTTTCCTCCCTTCATCTTGAGGTAGGGCATCACTAAGTATCTGAATTGCCCACACTGGGCTCCAATAAGGGATCTTCCTGTTCCAGCTTCCTTTATGCTAGGATTAAGATTTTGTGCCAGCATACTCAGCACCTAAAGCCTTTAGTTGTTTTTTTTTTTTTCAAATTTTATTTTAATTTACTTTTATTTTGAGACAGGGTTTCATTAAGTCTTTGAGTTTCAGACTGGACCCAAACTTGTGACCCTCCTGCCTCAGCCTCCTACGTGTCACCTCTCGCTCTTAACTCTTAGCACTGGAATGTTAGCAGGAGGCTAAGTTTCCTGTTCTGAGCTCTGGTCACTGTCCTAAGCACCAGGCTCACATTTCCACGTTGAATTCCCACCAATACCTTTAACTTAGTGTTTATGATATCAATTCAATCCTTTTTTTTCTCACCTCCTTCACTTCCTTGAACAAATTACATAGATGGGAAGTAATCCACTTATCTCAACAGCAATATAAAGTCAAATTGAAATATGAGTTTCTTTTTCACACTTTTTGTTTTAATCAGATACAAAAAAATGGCTAATCTAATGGGAACATCTTTCTTTTAGGAGACAAGGAGAAGGCCTCAGGGTCTACTGGGGAAATCTGGAGGATCAGTCCCTGCTGTCTCGCTGGAACCCATGGTCCACGGAGGTTCCCTATGCTACCTTCACCGAGCACCCTATGAAATACACCAGTGAGAAGCTTCTCGAAATCTGCAAGGTAGGAGGCAGTGTCCACTTTACTCTTAGACTAGCTGTGTGTTTCTAGAACATGTAGTGTTAAAAAAAGTAAGTTTCAACTTAGGAATTTAGAGATAAAAGTTTTAATAAATTTGTAGAACTTTTATTGGTAAGAGTATAGTTACCTAGTACCTATAACTATGCATTGTATTTTCATTAACCATTCCATGGTACTTCCCCCCTTCCTAATTTCTTTTAGTGTAACATGGTTGAAAATTGCGTCTTTGTGCTCATCTGGTGACACTGGTCAAAAGGGTGCTCAAACTTTTCTCTATAAAATTAAATTTTAATATTTTTATTCTGGAAAGCGATATGAAATTCCACAAAGAAAGTGTGTTTGGTAAGAGATGGCTCTCCTGTGAAATTTGGTGAATTCAGTCTTCTATTGGATCTCTAAAAGGGTCACAGTGAACATAGCACTTCGTCCCGAACTCATTGGATCACTGCATGGGTAAATGGAATAATGTACCTATAAGTGCTTCAGAAAGAGTAGAACAATTACTGTTAATTTTATCTTATGTAATTCAATGACATCCCCTTAAGTAATTAGAGTCCTTAAGATTTTAAACTTATTAGGGACAGACATAGGTCCCTTCTATTAGTATTAGTCTCTCGTCATCTTCCTCCAGATATCACCAGTACTGGAACACTTTAGTCAGAACAGAAACAGTAGGATTTGAAAATGCAGTGAAAAATAAAAACTTTACATTTTCCAAGGAAAATCTCAAATATATGCACAAGTATGTGCTTATTGGCCTATTTTATATTTTTTAGACTTTTGTATATTTTTCTTTGTATTCTGCTCTTAACTTAAGTCTGCTAATATGTTAATTCATTTGCTATAAATTCAGAATTTGCCAATCTGCATTTAAGGTCAAATTCTGAATGACATACATTACATCTCTTGCATTATTCTAAACACTTCTATTTATACAAATGCACATATATTTGTAAGTAAACAAATAATTTGCAAGTGAGGAGTTTCTGGGTCTCCTATTTTAAAGAGTTTCAGGCATCACTCATATGATTAGAGGCTAGATAGGGGTTTAATTTTCCCTATGATGTAGGTGAAAATTTTATCGTAGTCCCAGGAAGTCAGTGGCTCTTCAGACTCATGGAGATGTCTTCAGGGGCTTTTTATTATATCTCACCTCTGGATCCATGCTACTGTAAGGTCCTAAATTAGTTCAGTGCATGAATCACATTGGTACATTTCATATGATACTCCTATTTCACAATCCCTCAACAGACGCATCAAGTCAGCTCCTACCCTGACTCTTTGCCACCAAAAGCTAAGAAAATAAAGCAGAATTAAAACCAAGAATAACATAATGCTTAAAAAGGTCTTTAGATAAGGGTAGACTCTCTGAGGATTTCAGGAAGGTAGAGCAGGAGTTTGAAATATACTAATGTCTCTAACTTCAAATGCAACATCATAATAACCTATTTAAAAGTCTTTTTAGTAATAACACTCTACTCTGAAACATTGTTCCATCACCTAGTCCTTTTTTTTTTTTTTTTGCTAAGCCCTCCTCAAGTTGTTTTCATTTTATTAACAATGCAAAGAAGTTTATATTTTTTAGCATCTGTTAATCCAAGCCAAAGTGATCACTAATGTATTTTCCGAAGATATGTTTTCCTTTAAAGGATATTTGGCTCTCATAATGAAAACAAATATGTTTTTGTTATAATTTTTATAATGTTACTTTATTTTAGGTCAAAGTAAGTTCTTAAAGCCTTACTTGTTATATCTTTCGTTTCCTGAGCCAAGTCTTACGGGTGCGTTTTTGGCTCATCAAACCTGGTGCGTTTAGGTACTGAGTGTCCTTTGCTGGAAGAGTTTCAGGGTGAAAGATTAAGGAACAAGTTCTATAGACTTCTGTGTTAGTCTCATACCTGTTGGCACTTTGTTTTATTTTGTTGCATTTACGTGTAATCACATTGTTAAAAAAAGAAAAGAAAAAGTGAAATATCAAGGGGGTATGAAATAACTATTCCCACACAACCAGGAAGATATTATATAGTTGGTAGACTAGAACATTATATTTTACCCTACCAATCACATCCTCAAACACTAAAAGTGAAATACTATTCATATAGCTCAGTGTGTGCATGTTTCTCTCTCTCTCTCTCTCTCTCTCTCTCTCTCTCTCTCTCTCTCTCTCTCTCTCTCTCTGTGTGTGTGTGTGTGTGTGTGTGTGTTTCACTGCCGATCCAACCCTGGAACTTGACTTTGAGCTATGTCCCCATCCCATTTTTTATTTCAGACAGGGTCTCTCTAAGTCACTAAATTGCCCAGACTAAGCTCTAACTTGTGATCCTCCTGCCTCAATAGTCCAGAGCCCTAAACTACAGGCCTATAGCACTGGGTCAGACTTCATGTAACTTATATTGGGTGGAAATAGGAGCTGCAGATGTGTGCATGTGTGTGTATGTTTGTGTACGTGTGTTTTTTGTGTGTGTTCACGCTGACATGTATGCACACACACACATGAATATGATGAATGCTAAATTTATTGATGGCTTTTTCAGTCAACTGATCTACTTTGTATATCTTTAAGTGTACTTTCTTTAAGGTGTTTTCTTCCTCAATTATTAATCTAAAGATTGTTCCTCTGCTTTTCTTCTTTTTCTTGGCAAAAACCTGGCACTTTAATCATCCATGCCAATTCTTAGTCAAAGGCCACCCCAACGTCCAAACAGATGACCTCCTTCTGTGATGTGACAAGATGACGACTTTGATCCAGTTCTCTGACTCTTAGATTCTCCTTTCTTATTAGTTTCTACATAACAGTATTATTTGTGTTTAGGAACTTTTCCAAGGTGAGCTTTGGCTAAGACTCATTTATTTTAATGTAAATTAATAAATGAAAAAGAAGACAATTCTGAGGATCTAAAATTCCTTTATGTGAATATTTTCACACAATGTAAGATTGAAACTGGATGTTATAAATTAATTTTACCATTCACCATATAAGTGAAAAAAGGAAGAGAGGATTTTTGAGAAAGGCTTAATAAAACCTATTATTTGCAGCAGTTTTAATTCAATTAAAAAACTCATTGTGGTACAGGAGAAGAAATAATGTGGATTTGAGTTACATGCTGAATGTTCTCAATTTATTTACAATCAAATAAAATGAGTTATTAAATTATATTAAATCCTTAAAATTATTCTTAGCCAGTGTTTTCATCTACAGTGTTAGAATGTCTTTATTCAGCATGTGCTGATATCTACAAAGTACAGTGACCATGATGATTGCCAGTGATGTAAACATAGGAAACAGGAACCTTGCCTTCATCTGATATACTGATGAGCAGAGGAGACAGATAAAACCAAAAAAGATTTTAAAGTTGATTAAAATAGAATTTGAATCAAATGAAAAAGAGTGGAGGTATTTGAAGATATTTCTTCAAAGAGAAAAAGGCTTTCAGTGTAGCTGGACCCTAATTTTTTTTTTTATATTCCTTCACTGTATTTATAATGACTGGATAACAGATGGGGGAACGTAAACTATGAGCAGTAGTACAGAGAGAAGATGAAGGAAGCTTAGATTATTCAGCACAGATTTAACGAAAGTAGGTAACTGATAGTATGCTAAGAATGATGGCAGAACAATCAAAGATGAAATAATTTCTGGTTTGAGAAGAGGGTGGCTCAATTAATTGGAGTACAAAACTGTGGACTAAGAGTAGGGTTAGGGGTTTAGCTTAGCTTAGTTTAGTATAGGACATGTTCAGTTTGAAATGCCCGTAGGATGTGAATATGAGCTGATTATCAAACAGTTACAGACTTAGATTTGAGACTCAGAGAGAAAGGGGGGCAGGCCACCTGGCCTGAGGTACCGTAGCACTGGGAGCAAAGCTGAGGTGGACAGGAAGACACCAGAGGAAGAGACATTAATCAACATAATGACATTTGTATTCAAGTGTATACTATCTCCAAGCCTTTTAGAATTGATCTACAAAATCAGTATCAAGTGAATATAACACAAGGTCAAAATCTGTCATTTCTATTTTCCAATCTATCACATTAGCTCCAAATCATGTTTTCATCTGGCAAAATGGTGGTCAAATGGCTTATGCTCAGCCAGCCCACTTATCTGCCTGGCTAACCAACCCTTTCTAAACTATTCAGAAGCAAACTGTGTAACTCACATACAAAACTTGTGACAATATAAATATTATTTTGGACCTTGATTTTACCATTATAAGACAAAATAATTTTCGGTCACATTTCATAATATTACTTTGTATTTGCAATATAATGTATAATGCAAGTAACAGAAGTCCAAAAGAAATGGGGATATCTTTCCTTTATTAAAAATGAGCACACTCTGGCTAGGAATGTACCCCAGGAGCAGAATACTTGCCTGACATACATAATGTTCGAGGTTCTAACCCCAGCACAAGGACACCTAACAAAGGGGTTGAGGGGATTGACCAATGTACTCTAGTAATAGGTCTATACCCACACCTGGTTTGTTACCACTCAGGAAAATAATCATAAACCTGAATAAATTATGTGCATGTGTTTGTCTGAGAGAGGGTGTATCAATATCTATTGATGTTTTGATATAAAAATGATATTATACATCACAATCTAGCTCAATTATCCATTAACCTTAAGTGTTTCATCCACCTTGTATTTGCAACTTGTAGATTTATGTGGTTTTTTCGCTATCACTTTGCTAGGTTTCTGGAATATGTAGAATGACCTTCTGGTAAGAACTGGTGACCTGAGTCCAAAGCTAATAAATAAAGGTGAATGGCTCTAGAGCCGTTACAGCAAATCAAAGTAAGCCACACAAAGACCATTCAGGCACATTTTCTCTAGAACACAGAACTCAAGGGAATCGTGAAGTTGGATCTTTGGAGTAGCAACCAACTGCACCTGGATGTTCTTAGCCCCATTGATTTCCCTTCGTGTCAGTTCAACAACTGCTTATTGAGCATTTCCTGGGCAGGATGCTCTGTGATGAGCAGAAGACTAGGACCAGGGTACTAAGAAGTTAAGTCAATTTTTTTTCTTCCAGACACTGTGGTATAAAGAGAGAATGAGGCAGAAAGGTAAATAACAAATTATTATTTAATGGCCTAAAGCTACTAATAGAGGTGTTATGAGAGCCCCTAAAAAGAGAACAGTTAAGTCCAAAAGTTAACAGGTGTGATGACATTTGACGCTGAACTGATTTAAGCATCAAAGTCAGTGAGAGAAGACCTTTGAAGTAAGGAAAACATGGTTAAAACCTTCAAATTATGAAGGTGGATGGAGTGTTCTTGGGTAAAGGCTCATTCAGCTTAGCTGAGTTTGAAGTGCACACGTGTTTGTGTGTGGTGGGGTTTATGTTCAGAGAGGAGATTCGAATAGGATGAAAATGGAAATTAGGGTGTGCAGAAACCTTTTGTACAGAGAAGAAATATTACTTCTCTCTATACACTTGAACTTGCTCGTAGTCACACCATGTCTGTAAAGATAATTCCAGATAAAACATGCATGGATGATACCCAGGTGATCAAACATTACTATGAATGCTTAAATTTGAAGAAAAAACATTACAGTAAAAGATATGTTACCAGCGACCCGTTTCAAAATGCTGCCCTCTATTTCAGTCACATTTAATCCAGGGTACTTGCCACTATTTTAAGCAACACCAGAAGTCTTTTTATGTATCTTGTTGTAATCAAAAACTCAGAGAATTGCTGTTGTTGAGTGTCATCCAATAGACAGACCAAGTCAAAAAAAGTGTTCAATTGTGTCCTCCCCCACCATCTTGACCAGACCTGACACTGCCACTTCAGGATCTTGGAAGGAAAACATTTTGAGTCAATCTGGAACACCAAGGCAGCCACCACAGCACAGCTAAAGACATTCGGAAATGTCTAAAAGTAAAAATAAGTGTGTTCACCACGAGGAGATGAATACACGCTGTATTTTTCAGTCCCATCATACAGGGAGCAGCAATGTGTCTTCCCAAGTGATTTCACGCAGTCAGTGTCCCGCGCCTACCACGCCAGGCAGCGACACCGAAGCATGTAGCCCGAAGGCTTGGAAAACCTGTTCAGCTGAGGAATGTGAGCCTGCAGGCAGGAAACCTGGTCTCTGCCCCATGTAAACAGGAAGCAAGAGATGGCTGTAATAAGGAAAAATGAGACTTGAGACAGTGAGTTGCTGGCAGACAGCACCCAAAGCAGTCAGGGGCCTGGATGCTCAGCTGGTAAATAATCGCTGTAAAGTCAGATATGATATTCTTCTCCCCCACCTCCGTGAACACGGCAATATTTTACCCAAACCAACACACAGAGTAACCAGAGTTGTTAACAACTTGACCCTCTGTTTTTGAGGCTGGGAGAAAAGTGAGAGCCAGAGTTGGGTGTATAAAAGCTTTTAGAGAAAAGTATGTGGCTGGTGGCATTCATATCAGATGACACAGCGTTCCTGTCACACAGATTGAATTCAGGTGTTTGAAATGCTCCGAGCTGGCCTGTTGTCTGCCTCTTCTTCCAGCCACCGTTTATGCCTATAAGCGTGTCTAGCCCCTTGGAGAGCTTTCCCAGAACAACTGGAAACGAAGTGCATCCGACTCTCATGA
This sequence comes from Ctenodactylus gundi, assembly GCA_004027205.1. NCBI lineage: Eukaryota > Metazoa > Chordata > Mammalia > Rodentia > Ctenodactylidae > Ctenodactylus > Ctenodactylus gundi. Next base: position 67,010 of record PVKB01005334.1, read on the forward strand.
AATGCCAAGTTCATTGAGTTGAGATGGGGTCAGCTTTCTTGATTCCAGATCTCTGAGACCCCAGAGAACTCTAGAGAAATGAAGCTAATGAGCCTGGGGGAAGCCTGATTCAGTGCTCCAATTTGACGTATTGATTTGTAGACGAGGCATCTTGGTCATCCAGAGGACGTCAACAATGGAAATGTTAAAATTAATTGAAATTTGGCTTTTAGGAATTCATGACTTAGAGATGATGACAGTGAAGATGATGTCAGTGTTGGGGAAATAGCGCCTATTGATTAGCAGCAAGTATTCTTTATAGCCTTTGACTTCAAATTCTAGCTTCATCTCTCCCTCCGTTTCCTCAACCTTTTTTGGTATAGGTGATCACTTGAATTAACACACACCTGCACAGACACATAAAAACTCTTAGTTTTATTTAATCTTCACATAGCAATCCATGAATCTGACACTATTCGCATCCTTATTTTATATTAAAGGAACTATAAAATTGAGAGAGGTTAGATGACTTACCCAGGGGCACACACTGCTAGCAAGTGACCCTTAATCTAACAGTAGGTCTGTGTGACCCCAAAGCTCCTATGGCACCGTGCTCTGCCTCTTAAGAAGGAGTGATTTTTCCCCTAGGAGAGATTTGTTAATAATGTCTGGGGCCATTTCTGGTTTGCACACCTGGAGTAAACAGGACTGTTATCTGCAGGACCCATTCTAGGGACTCTGTTTAACAATCCGTAACGCAGAGGAGATTCTCCTCTACAGCGAAGAACTATCTGGCCCCAGATAATAGTAATCATCTCACAGGGGAGAAATGTTGGATTAGCTATATAGAGAGCCACACTTGTGTCTCTACGCAAGAAATCTGAATGATTGATTTGAGTGGAGATAGAAAAGAAATGCAACAGTTTAATTTTTGATTTAAGTATCTCGGAAAACCTTCTGAGAGAGGGAGGATCAGAGGCTGGTTTTCAAAGGTGAGTAGGAAAGGAAGCCTTGTGGATATATCACAGACCTAGAGGTTCCTGCACCATCCTAGTTTAGCCATCCTCATTCATAACAGCACACAGTAAAAATATAAACTTACTCAGAATCCAAGTACATAAAACAAATAGAAATAATATAGTTAAGGCTGGTGTGATTGCACAGACTGAGGCAGTTTACTTGCTTGCCTTTTCTACCTTTTCTCCCTCATCCTCTCCCAAGCCCTCAGGTAGCTGTCATCCCAATATTATTAACCGTAGTGTCTTCTTTTTATTTTCTTTCAATAATTCAAGTTTGATTAATGAAATATATGTAGTTAATTAGGGAACTATGAAGAACATGGTTAGAAATTCGATATTTTCTCTATTCTTTTTGCAGGAAACATATACCTTTTTCTGCATAGTAGAGTTTTAGTACTAAATTTTCTAGACGTTATATTTTTATAGTATCTCTAAAGCACTACATTGAAGCAAAGAGTTTAAGATATAACTGAGGAGATCTGACTTCAAGCGCTTGCTTGGTTCTTAGTGCTAGACCCATCTCAGAAGTGGTCAGAGCCTCAGTTTATCCATTAGAGGGCCCCCTCTGTGCTGTCTCAAATACTTAGTCTCTTGTTAGATAGGTATTTTCTGGATTTATTTAATCATATTATGAATTTGTTGATTTCCTGTATCTTATCTGAATTTGACTATTAACTGCATTTTATAACTATTCTTCTTGACTTCTGATCTATGATTGCCGTTATGGAAGTGTCAATGATAGACTCGACTTTTCATCCCTTTATTTTCTCCTGGTGCAGCTCAAAGGACAAGTTTCTCATTCAAGGTAACAAGAGGCCAGTTCGTTAGGCAACTCAAATAACTCAACTAAGCGCAATCCACCTCACCATCTCCTCTACACTTTCTCTCATTAAAGGTATAGCTAGCCATGCGACTGCTGTGGTCAAAATTCTTTATCATTGATTCTTTTTTTTTTCAATGATACATTCACCTACACTAGCAATGTCTGTGGTTTTACCACCCAAAACAATATCTATTTTCAGTTTTTATTTTCTGCACTGCAGTTCTGGTCTAAGCTACTATCATCTTTTGTATAGACTAATGATGTGACCTTCAAACTCACTTGTTTTTATGCCTTTCATTCTTTTCTGGTCCTCAAAGCTGTCCATTCTTGACTCTGCAGTTTCCAGGATTACTATTAAAATATAAAAACCAGATGACAACATTGAACTCCTCCATAAAACACTTCAATTCAAAAATCACGATGCAGCCCGAGAGCCTCTTTGTGCTGCTTCCTCTACACAGCTGCTTTTGACCCACTCATACAGGCTTTTGTGAGTTCTTGTTTTTCTTTTTCTTTTCCAATCGGTTATACTTTCTCAGTCATTTCCTTATTTTCATGATCTTCCTACTTTATATTTGTCTTACGACCTTCCTATTTTAATAAATATTAAAGATTTAAGGTGTGTCTCAATTTTGGCTTGTTTGATGCTTTCCAAGGTAGAAGAATTCTGAATTTTAGTATATACCACAGAAATGATGTATCGTCCTACAGTTCCTAATGTCTACTTGTCTTATTATTAGTGGTGTTAACCATTCTTCTCCTGAGAAAGATGGCATATGCTGAGTTTCTCTATGGTATTATGTTTCCTTGTGTATATAACAGATATCTTAAAGGAGATATTTGATTCTTAAGCCACAGCTTTTGAAATTACGGGTTCTGAGTAGACTTTCATGTATTTTTCACATTTGGAAAACATTTTATTACTTAAAAACTAGCTTCTTGAACTCTTACCATGATGTATCATTTGATATTAGAATTCAATGTATGGATCAAGAAAAGCTAAGCCTTTCCAGCCTACAAATAATGATAATGTTTAAGTCTATACATAATGTAGTTTAAAGTACTTTTAAATCATTTAAATTCATACTATAATCTAATAAGAGTCATATTTATTATTATTATTATTACCTTATTTTCAAATGATAATATAAAGCTATGGGAGATTTATTTCTGAAGTTTCACTACCAGTAATTTGTGGAGGAAATATGCACACCTGGTTCTGACCAACCTTTCTAATGCATTTTTCTCATTTCACACAGTGACAGAGTACACATGGTTAGGTATGTAATAGGGATCTCTCTCTCTCTCTCTCTCTTTCCCTCTCTCTCTCTCTCTCTCTTTCTCTCTACTTGTACTGAGAATCAAAGATCAAACCTAGAGCCTTTGCACTGAGCTACATCCCTCCCTATCCCTTATTTATTTATTTATTTATTTATTTATTTATTTATTTATTCATTTATTTAAGACAGGGTCTCACTAAGTTGCTAAGTTGTCGAGGCTGGGTTTGAACTTGCGATCTTCTTACCTCATCTTCCCAAAGTGCTGGAATTACAGGCCTAGGACGCCCCACCTCACTAAATTTCTGTATGAATTGAAAACATGTGTGGAGAGAAAGTTGTGACTTCTTGCAGAGGATATGACAAGGGCGATTCGAACATTGGATGAAATGTTGGATTGATAGACTTTGAGGATACTTCTGACCTCAAGACTTCTTGATGTTTAAATACAGTAATTAAAGACCCATTTTCTTAATTTGTTCTTTCTTACTTGTTTCCCTCTTTTGAAGCTGAAGAAAGAATATTTCTTTCTGCTTACCTAACTAAAACTCTGGTGAATTTTACTGAAAGGAAAATGACCTTCACTTCAGACATTTTTTCTTATGATCCTCAGGCTGTATCTGTAGTTTGTTTTATTCAGTGATATTAAGTTTTTCATCCCTGCCAAGGTCTCACAGGGGATGCAGAGCCTAGGAATGGGTCACAGGAAGTAGCATTTGTTTTGTGTTTGCACCTATACGCTGAAATTCATGGAGAACAAGCAAAACCTACTTGTGTATTAGAGGCTTTGGTGCCAGTGAAAAGTATTTTGATATTATTCAATTACCTGAATATTAATTTAAAGAAAAAATAGGCAAGGGAAAATACTGTAGATTATTTTGAAATCTCAAAGACATTGACTCACTCTAGAAAGTTATTCTGTTTTACCATGAAAGTCACTCTTTTACTTCCATATTCTCATAGTAATGATTAATTTAAACTCTTCTTTACATGAAAGCAAAGTCTTTAAAAGGGAAAAAATGTAAAATACCAAATCAGTAGTATATTTTTTTTCTTATAGGATAGGTCAAATAATAATGATAAATAGGAGTGACTGGTTAGAATAGTAAGTGTTGATATAAAAAATAAGCCTAAAGTAAGAAAGAACAATTTGCCATATAAAGTCCAGAATAAAACCAATGCAGAAAAAAATGAATTATAGCAGGTTTCTCCTGCTGGGATTTATTGAAATATTTCAAGTGGATGCTCTTTCATTGAATTCTTAAAGCAAAAACTCACTCCCTCATGGAGGAATGAGAAACATACTTTTTATATATAAAGGGTGGTTAATAATTTAGATTGAGGGTATACCTCACTTGGGACCCCTCCCTGATTGTAGGAGTTTTCACTTTTCTGTCCTTTTTTTTTTCAAAAGCCTGCTGTTCTACACTTTGAGAAAATAATTTAGATTGGACCTGGAATGAACTGAAAGAGTTTTAACTTAGATCAATGCGCCAGTTGCCTAGAAAGTGGATTTGTATCTTTCTGTGAGTAGGCCCATACTTCTAATTTTCTTCCTTCCTTCTTTCTTTCTTTCTTTCTTTCTTTCTTTCTTTCTCTCTTTCCCATGATGCACAGTAGACTGACTAGGGGTAACTCATTTAGATTCTGTAATTCTAACGTAGAATTATATGCATCTTTTACTTAACTAATAGACTTCATTTGAATGAGTCAACGGATTAAAAGAACTTCCTGGAAATACAAAGTATGAGGTTGCCTCGTGTTTATTAATAGCTGTATCATTCTCTAGAATGTTCCCTGAGTCTCATTTCTTTTTTTTTTATGATGTATGAAGAAATCCACTGCGATTTGGCCAAAAGGGGGAAACATTGTATTGGCTGAATAAGCTAGTATAGCAATTCAAATTCAGGAAGAGGCTAAGCCAATAATTGAAAGGACTTTGGCAAGAACTTTTCTCCATGTCTTCTTTCTTTCCTCCTGTCCTCAGCACGTTCACCGTGTGTGGCTGAATGACCATGGCGCCTCCAGGTTGGTAGTCTATTAGTTGGGCCACCACACAGGTCCATACATGAATCAATCTCTGCTATCAGAGAAATAGATTCCTTTGATTGGCTTGGCCTGAATCGTGTACTATATCACCCCCTCCGTGAGCCAAGTGAAAAAGGATGGTCAATAGAGTTGTATCGCGGTGCTCCTCTCAGAAGGAGAATTCCAAATAAGGGAATGATCTTCAGTTGGGAAAGGAGCAGCTGCTGGCGAGGCCCTACCTCACCTGTTGAAACTTCTTTCTACCTGTTGAAATCCAACTAATCTTTCAAGGATTGTTCCAGGAGTCTTCTTTGAAGTCATCCTCTAATCATGCATATTGTCTCCCTCTTTTGTGTTTCTTGAATATTTATGCCTCTTTTTACTGCTAATTTTGGTGAACCTTGTGTTATTATTCCATTAAGTCTATTTCTTAGATTCCCTGTTATAGTCAGTTTTCTTTGAGGGCAGAGACTGTATCTTACTTGTCTTTAAATCTTCAGCAAGACCACAGTAAGTGTCTAATTCATCATCAACTATATACAAATATATATATATATTAATTTGGCTTCCTAATGTATGAGTTCTGAATAATGAAAAATAAACAAGACAAGGCAGATAATTTTATTATGTGCATAAATTGCTAACCGATCAGGTTGTTGAAAGACATACAGATTGATGTTAATTACTCTGAAAGCCATTTATGTTTAAGAAGTAAGAAGAAGTATAGCCCAGGGAGAATGGCCAATTTTCTCAAGGGCTTGTGGGCAGGGCTGGTGCAGGTCTTACTCTGATTCACTAATTCTGTGCTTTTTTTTTCCCCATCAGCTGTCTGAGTTCACATCTAAGCTCATTCCAGCTATCCGGAATGCCCACAAGAACTCCCATGGATCTGGAAGAGGAAAGGGACTGATGGTGTTAAATCAACCCATTTTGATTGAGACCTACATGGGGCTGATGTCTTTCATTGGGAACCGCAACAAACTTGGCTATTCCCTCGCTCGTGGAAGTATTGGTTTTTAAAATTCTTTTTAATACACATGTATATTAGCGGTACATATGCCATTATGGAAGATTTTCTTTCAGTCCACTACATTTTCGAACAATCAATTGCTTTTAAATTGTGTTATATGACTTTGATTATTCATGGTTTTGGGAAATCTGAGAGCTTGATTGGACTGATAGACACACAACTCAGTTCTCTAATGACTATAATCAAATTTCCATAAAACCATCAAATCAACTCTGTTTAGAGCTTCAAATGACATTTGCAAATGAATTTCTGGTCATGACTACCAACAGATTCTCTGCATTCTTGTTTCTCCTGATCTTTAGGCGTGAACATTTTCCCAGTCATGGTCTGCAGTCCTCTGATCCTGGTTGATTTACTCATTATATTCTCACTGGTCCTGTTATTTTAACTTCCACTTTTAAGGTGATGGCTTCCAAATATATATTTCACCCTCAAAATTCATTCCAAGATTTAGTTCTGTAGGTCTATCTACCAATCACACATATATTTACCTATATCTTAATTTTCCAATGATCCCTCTACTTCAAGGTCTCCAAAATTCTGCATTTACCTGCAGCAACTTTGTGGTCTCATTCATCTGTCTCTGAAACGCACTAGTTTTGTTTTGTCTATATTCTATAGATGACCACACACACATGTATGCAGCCTATTCTATGTAAATGACTAAACATTAAATTTAAAATTTATTCTCACTTCAGATTAGTTCTACCACTCTTTCACTCTTCCTTTCTTTGAGCTATAGTACTAAATCAATTTTATAATCATGCTCAACCAATTATTACCAAAGCCTTTTCACTGGAATCCGTATTCTGAGGCTGTTTGGATCTATAATTCATTTGGTTGCCAGATTCCCGAAGCACAATTTGATCGTATCACTCCCTTATCAGAACTTTTCAAAGTCTAATTTTCTTTTGCAATATTCAATTTAAATGTTTACATGACAGATTTTTCCTTCTGATGAAATCGCTTTTAGAAGTCCGAATATATAAAACAAAATAGTATAGCCACTAGGGTGGCCGTAGAGAGGGGAATGTCACTGGCTTCCTTTTACTTAGGTCCCACAGTGTCCATTAGGGATTTTCATGGATCTCAAATGGTTTTTGAAGATGATATTTTCAACTTTCTTTTTTCTATTGTTCATATTCCTCCCCCCCCCCCCCCCCCCCCCCCCCGCTCTGTGCCTTCCAATCTTAGATCTAGCTTGAGCAATCCAGGAGAGAGTCTCAATTTCACCTGTTCTTTTATCTTCAGGCTTCATTTCCTTTTTATTTTTAATCTTACTTTATTTCAACTTACTTAAATAAAAATGCTATAAGTATCGATCACCATAAATGTTGGTGAAGTAAGAAGCCTGTGTCTTTTTCCCAGACTCAATACTGAGATATGATGGTTGATATTTAAGTTGAAAAATTTCAGAGTGGTTTTTTTTTTGGGGGGGGGGGATATATTTTTAACATCTTTTCCCTTAAAAGCTTACTTTCTCCGTTTTGAAGATTTGTTCTCTAAGTCATTCACAAACATCAATTTGATGCAAACATTTAATATCTAAGCCTTGAATAACCTTTATTTTGTCTTTGTTTACTTGTATTAAAATTTCCTTCCTTCACTCTTGTCTCCTTTCAAAACACCTACTCCCCCTCCACCAATAATGGCAAATATCGGCATAGTCCTCAAGGCAAGGAACTTCTATTCAGACTGTGAAAAGAAATGTTGAGATCCTTAGCTGCGCTGTCAACAGTCGTGAGATGAAACGTAGTTGGAGTGTTTTGGCAGTGGTTCTGAAGCGGGCATTATTGGCCAATTGTTACAATGTTGCTGCCTGAAAATCCCCATATGCTTAAAGTTAGTGGCATCTGTTGGTAGGAGTGTCAGAGATGTCCAGCACATTCTTCTCTACTACCAAGTAGAATTACCCAGACAATTGACTCCTCTCTACACATTTGTCAGCTTAAGCCACTTTGTTCCCAAATGACTTCCTGAAGGACACAGTGCAACATCATTAATAGGACCTACTTACAACGAGAGAAACAAGATATTTTTTAGCCATGAAATCTAGCCTAAAGCAAGATAGCCTAAACAGCTAGGGCTGTTTAATAGGATGATGCAACAAACCTTTACTTTTTAAATAGATGTTCAGATAAGGTAGTTATTTATTAATAAATGAGATCTGGAAATCAGCTAATGACTGGAAGGTGAAAGTATTCAGAAAGTTCAATAGCAATTCAATAAATAAAAAAACGTCTTTACAGTTGCAAAGGTCCAAATTTAGAAATTTGATTTCTTCTTGAAACACTGAACCTCTATTCATTTGACATGCCCACCAAAAAACTAGATAAAATGGATACTGTGAAAGATGTTGCTCTTACTGTAATATTTAGAGGTGTAACACAGTCTGTTAATGATGGCCTTATAAGACTCCAAGTAATTGTAGCTAAATATTAATTGTTAGACCCTTTTACTTTGGAGAGGAATGAATTGTTCATATGAAACACTGAAAAATTACATTGGTTTTCCTAACGTTTCATTTTGTCATCTTCAAAATAAAAACAATATCACTTCTGCCTGTTTCATAAAAGTCACGTGAGGGTTCAATAGCAGAAGGTCAGATTCCTTTATCAAGTATAAAGCATTAAACACCTGCCTGTGGAGTGATATGAGCTTGCAGCAGACAGGGGCAACCTCTTCGATACTGCAATTTAGTTTGCTTCAGGATTTATTCCTTGGTGACCCCAAACCTACTGTCCAGGTTTTCTCAAGGGATGCTTGGTGTTCTCACTTAAGCGCAAACTTGGGCTCTTATATGTGCACCTGAATTTTAGTTAATCATCTAAAATTTATGTCTAAAGTTTCTCAAAAACTGCAAGTTTAACTGGGAATTGACTAGACACAGGCAGCATTAAGTACACAGCATGTCACCACAAAAGTGTTTTTGTTGGTGATCTTCTTGATGTGAAATTCATCTCAATAAGCAGTTCTCACTGGAAAATGTGCAGTAAGCCTCCTTTCAGAAATTTCTCGAATTTCGCAATTGACAGATGTCTCACAATCCTCTAATATATCTTGAGCACTTGAATGATTGGACGATTTTCTTCCTGGTCATTAAGAATCACTAATAGCTTTCTGCCATTTCTTTCATAAAAGGAGCAAACCAAATCATTGCTATGGACTGGAGTGAGATAAGTTTGGAATTCTATGCCAGAATGTGGGTCATTTAGGTACAAAAGGCAAAGCAAATGGTTTCACTGCTAACATTTTAAAAAGGAGGAGTGTGAAAAAAATCACCCCATCTGAGTTTCTAGGAGTCAACTGGTCACTTTGGAAGCCTAACGACTGTTAGAAAGATGAGCTGAATTCTGAGCTAGCTCTTTCTGATTTTTTTGCCTTGAAGCCTTTGTTGAAGGGGTGTTAAGGAAAGCAATGAAGGGAGCCCTGGGGCTCCGGAAGCATAAAAACCTTGTAATCCAATGCTTTTATTTCATAAAACATGAAGCAAAGGCCTAGAAACTAGAAAGAAGTGGCTCAAAGTGAAGATGGTAAGTTCTTGGCAATACTGGCAGTAGACTAAGTTTTCTAATCCCTATTTTTTGATCCATTGTTTTTTCTAATACATCACAAGAAACACCTTTCTGTCAAATCAATGTATGATAATTGCTGGGTTAATTCTGAAGGGAAAACAAAATAGGTCACCGTTGTTTAGGGGGAATTTCCAGAATTTTACTTTTATTTTCTTAAAGTCTTAAGGTCACTCATAGAGCTCTCTGCTTTTCTATCTGATCAAACTGCTCAAACAAAGCTACGGAAGTCAGTGGAGCCAACACAGATTTTGTAAGGCAACTTTACCTCTGCCTGGCATTTTGAGGGCAGGCAAGGGAGGGCAAAAGTATTAAATTTAGGCTTAAAAGCTCCTCAGAAATTCTTTACACACAAGAGACCAAGTTAGAGAAAAGAAGACGACTTGTGCCAAGGGGAAGAAAGAGAGAGGCTAATGCCTGTGGTTTTCAAAAGTTAACAACAACAAAAAAAGCCCCAGTATTTGCACAGGGATGAATGCTCACTGGCTCTTGGCCAACAATTATACAAGGGACTGTGCCCACATCCTGTAGCTGTGGTTTAGGGACGCTGCTCATGAGTGACTTCTTATGCTTAGTGGCAGGAAACCTGAGTCACTGGTGTGTAAACTCACCTTTGGTCTGCACCTCCCACAATGTGTTCTGCAGGGAGTCAGGGGGGCAGCCTCTTGATCTTTTTACTGATATTATTCACCAGAGGCTAAGGAAGGACTCTATTTGAGGAAGGCACTGGAAGGGACTGAGGTCCATCAATAACTTATCTTGTTCCATCTGATGTTGGCAGTCTGTTATGATAATTTTGTGCCCATAAGAAATCATGATATCCTGTGCTAAGTCCTTTCTTTAGCTCAAAGCCCCAGTACAGATAATGTGATATTAATATAAACTTATTAATATTGTTAAGGAATAAGATTTCATTTTAGGGCTGCGATCCATGTGAAATACGATGAGCAGAATCTTAGACTGCTATGTGCTAGTTTACACTCATTTGTACCAAGTTTTCAGCAATTCTCAGTATGAGAATTTTCCTCTCCCCTGAAGTCAAATGGAATGTGCAGGCCCAGATTAATTTGTCCACTCTTCCATTTTTAAGGTCACGATTCTGTATTATGGATGGGGAAATCTCATGATAACAAGTCTTATGAACCACCAGTTTGTGTCTCTTGCCCTGCCTAAGTGCTTACCCCTAGAATCTCAAAACTTTCTCATGTCTTTGCTGTATATTTCTTATGGAAGAGTTCAATCAGAGACCGAAAGGAAGCTCACACGAGTTAGTATGCTACCTATTGGAAGAATGGTCTCCACCAAAGTATGCAGAGAAGATGGAGAGGCAGCTTACACACAAACATTCCAAGACTACGGAACCATTTGCTTCTAGAAGAGTTACTTCTGTTATCAATTGGTTGAAGGTTCTTCTGTTCAATTTGGATGGAAATCATGAATAGGCAAAGTGTAGCTGGTTTTATTGTTATTCACCTTTGAATGCCCGTGGGTATCGTGTTTTAGAGTTAACTGGTCCTCGGTCGCTTTCTTGGTAACTGAAGCCAACAACTACTTACATCCTCAGAGATGGAGGGCGGAGCCTCCTGGCAATTCTCTGTTACTCTCACTCATTGGCTGATAGCCACCTAATTATCATCATCCCAGGCTATTGGTTGCTCTTAATGCCAGTGGCCTTTGCTATCATTAGCTCTTATTACACCAGATCACTCTATTCTTCTTGATATAAAATTTACAATTTAAAAAAATGTCATCCAAAGGGGATTTCTTAGAGCTTATGCTGCAGCCCAAGAGAACAAAATGTTAATGATATGGGGATGCTGCTTATGTAGAAAAAAAATCAGATTTTCTGTGTTGGACTTACTGTGTGATCTTAGGTAAGAGACAGGATCCTTTCAGACCTGACGAAATGCATCTGCCCAGAGGCAGAATCACCCTGAGAAGCTGTAGCCTAGAGTTGTCCTGGATACACCCATATCAGAAGCCTGGTAGAGCTAAAACAAAGTCTCCTGGCGTGGTCATGGGGCTTCTGATACAGCTGCATGTGACCGGCTATGATACATTTGGACAAATATATCACAAAAAGTGAAAACTACCTCTCCAGGAGTGATGGACTCTTTTCTCTTAGGTGATTTTTACTGTTCAACCACTGTATGAGGGAGATTGTTTTTGAATATTGCACACAAGTCTTCCTCTTTGGAGAGGTATTGGCTTACCCTTAGATGTACCTTTGCTGTTACCTTAATAAATCAATTTCCTGTTCCCTGTAGTCACCCTTTATAGGAAGGCAGCTAACTGGTTTTCTTCAACAAGTAGTGATCATAGTGTTTGTTTGTTTGTTTCTATCTTCTGACACAAAATTTCTTATTCCTACACAATTTTTATCTGACACATTACTCAGAGCCCTTTTCGAATTTGTCCATCACTTCACTTATTCTATTTGGGTAATATTTATTTTTAAATATTGAAATTAGCACTTGATGGAAGCTGATCAGTGCATGCTAGAATGGAATCATTATTCATTTGCCTCTTTGCTGTTATTAAATGCAATGTTTTCTCTTTTATTGGTTCATATGAGATGCATGAAAAACTTCACACTATATGTCATACACTTTTAAGATTCAGTAAAGTCATTCAAAAATAAATGAATGAGCAAACCTTTTTATTTTTATTTTTGAGAAGGGGTCTTACTCAGTTGCCTAGTTTCAACTTGTGATCCTCCTGCCTCAGCCTCTTAGAATTCTGGAATTATAGGCAGGCAGCAAGTATCACTACAGAAAGGGAGACATTTTATGATTGAATTTTTAGCTTGTTTGTTAATTTTTTCTAAATTATTTTTGTTGAAACTGACATTATTTTAAAGTAAAACTTTTTCTGCCTTCAGAGGTCAGTATGAAAGCCAGGTTTTCACTACAGACAGCAGAGTCAAGAGTTGACATGATGCCTTTATTTGCAGAGTCCTTTGTCAATGGCTAGTTGGTCAAGGTGCCTCTCTAGGATTGAGAAAGACAGATGGCCTACTTGAGTTTTTATGTCATCTGTGTAAGAGAGAGACGACTGAAGTCGGACTTGATCCAGAACTTAACCTTGCAAAAAATCCTTCTCTTCACTGAGTTCAGAGATGCCAGTTCTATGGCAGCAGTTTCCCCTGATGTTTTTTCTTTCTTCCTTTCTTTCTTTCTTTCTTTCTTTCTTTCTTTCTTTCTTTCCTTCCTTCTTTCCTTCCTTCCTTCCTTCCTTCCTCCCTCCCTCCCTCCTTCCCTTTCTTTCTTTCTTTCTTTCTTTCTTTCTTTCTTTCTTTCCTTCCTTCTTTCCTTCCTTCCTTCCTTCCTTCCTTCCTTCCTTCCTCCCTCCCTCCCTCCCTCCCTCCCTCCCTTCCTTCCTTCCTTCCTTCCTTCCTTCCTTCTTCCTTCCTTTCTCCTTTTCTTTCTTTCCTTCCTCTTTGTCTTCATGATACTCAGAAGAACTTTACTTTTAGTTACCAATAATGATCACCATATTTTATCAACAATATTCTAATTCGCAAGGAACTTACCTCTCCATTCAATAAGACATCATATCATTCTATTTAACAGATGATAGTGTGCTGACTGAACCAGGTTGGATGAATTAGCAAAATTCTACCACTCTGTAAACATGCACAGAGTATATTCTCTCATATGTCTTGGGCTTTGGTCTCAAAAAGTCACACTAGTGACTTTTCTAGATTAGTCATCTGTGATACATGAACAAGGCAAGTGAAAAATTGTTACTCTGTATGACTGCAGTGTTAATTTATTTATTTTTTCTTAGTTTTAAGAACAATGGGTTCTTAATTTGAATGTGCTGCTCATGCCCGTTGATCAAATAATCCACATGCTCTCCAGTTCTGAGTGGGTCACTGAATAGGAGAAGGATATAGAGTGTGCTGACTTCCCACATGAGCTATATCCACCGAAGAGCTTCAGCAGTACTTGAATGTCAAATGGAGGTGTGCAGAACCTCTGGTAAACTCTTCTGTGGAGTTCCTGGATAACCCTTAGGATTTTAAGAACATGTATGCACTCCTTTCAGGGAAATATATTTCTTTTGATCAATAACATTTGTGGGAGACAGGACAGTAGAGAAGAGACGGAGATGCAAAAATGATCAGGATGCGATATGTGTGGGACCAACTCCCCAAGATGGATGTCATTATTATGTATGACAAATATATATTAATGAAAGAGTTTAATACACAGCGTTTGGCTTGCTACTGAGCTATAGCGGAGAATGAACAACTGATCATAGGCAGTAGATTGCCGGGCATCTCAAGCTGCCCGTTATATTCAGGTTGTCTGATGCACCAAAGTGGTTTGGTTCTGGAACGTTCCCCCAACGCCTCATAGCTTAGGAAGCTTATTTGATAGTGGGGGTTAGTCAGATCAAGCAGACCTATTGATTTCCTGTGCTGGCAAGAGGTGGGGCCGCGTTGGCTGGAGTGAGTCTGACGCGGGAGGCTAGGCCTTCCTTGCTGGCTCTTCCAGGCCTCTTGCTCTGCTTTAAGGCCCCCACAGGACAGCCAGCTCTTCTTCATCAGCCCGTTCCCCAAGCGCTTCCACCCTGCCGCCTGGCCATGATGGAGGGCTAAGAGTCCCGGACTGCAAATTCAATTAAGCCTATTATCCTTAAGTTGTGCGTGTTGGATATTGTGTTCCAATGATGAAAAGGTGACTAGGAGACCATCAAGCTGTAGGTTTGAGAACATGCAGCAGCAAATGGTCATCGGTTGGTGGAGATACGCAAAATAAAGTTCAAGCCATTTCTGAAGGCACAAGGAGCTTGCGTTAGCAAGTGTAGCAAAGACGCAATGCCTACTCCCTCCTCATTTTCTTCTTGTTTGTAATGCACACCGTGGTATCTTAGGGAGTTCCCAATGATCAATGGACTGCAGAAAAAGGAGCCATACATGATTTACATATGGTTCTGCTACATGACCTGAAAGTAGATAGCTATGGTGCCAACGCTATGGTGGTCTTGAGAGATATTGTTGATGCAAATTTCTTACAGGGCAGATCGGAAGAATAAATGTAATGCCGTTTTCATGTTCTTTTTTGTTTTCTGTTTTATACGTGAAAACGTTGAGGTGTGTAGTGATCTGACCCAGTTACTCTCCCATATGTAAGAAAGTCACCACAGCTTGCTAGTAGTGGAGCCATGACACTACCATTTCTCTAGACCTTATGAGGGGACTCAGAGGATTGGGGAAAATGTTTTACACAACAATCGATTTTAACATCCCATCTCCATAAGATTTTGGATGTCTTCTTCTGACATTGCCTGTTCAGCAATCTGGAATCTTGGCCTGATACGCTCCAGGCAATAAATTCTATCCAGGCTAATTATGTTTCTCATGTAGCACTGTTAGATTCAGCTACCATATGTGTTGTCTGGTTTTCTGTTTACATGAGTTGGTAATACCTCACAATTATTTGGGGTCTATTATAATTCATCACGAGTTACACTTTTTAGATCTCCTTTTAGAAATTAATTTTAGCTTGCATTGGATTGAGTTCAGTTTTTTATAACATAAACCATTTCATTCCTTTAAACCTGAAGTGTTTTCAGTAAGTGGAATTAAGTACTTAACAACTGTATTAGAAAAACTGGAGGCAAAACTCTAGGCTGGGATCCCAGAAGTGACTTCCAAAAGGATACTGCAAAATAGGCCCATCCGCCAGCTTATTACTTATCGCTACAAGAGTCAGGAATGAAGAAAACCAGGAGGTTGCTGTCCTGACAGTAGACCTCTGTACAACATCACCATGGTTCTAGTCCAGTGACCACGTGCTTCTTTAAGAGCTGCTGGCTAGAGAAGCACATTGTTTCTAATTCATTTGCACCAGAACACTGGATGTACCTCATGCTACACTTTTTCTCTTCAGTTTTCACAATGCAGCACCTGGAAAGGGTATTCCATTTCTTTTAGCAGAAATTACAGGAAATTATATAATACTTAATATATAACAGGACATATTCTGAAATTTTTTCTTTAGGTACATCAAGGAATCTTCAAATAACTTTCTCAAGAATACAATGCAAATCTCACCTCTTTGGTTTTGAGATGAGAGGAGTAGGATGAAAGGAGGTTAAAAACTTGGCCAATATTGTATAGTCATAGGTAGAGAAACTTGCTTAAGTTATAACTTAATCAGATTTGAAAGGCTAAAGATAAAGAAATCTGAGAGTTGCACCAGGTTGGATGAACTAGCAAATATTCTACCATTTCTGTAAACATGCACAGAAATATGTTCTAACTTTTGTAGTATAAAGATGAAAACACATTTGGAACAGTTGTTGACAGGGCCATTCTGCAGCATCTCCAATCTAATTTATATTGCAGATAATTGTGCAACTATTTCTCTCATGTTTGGGATCTCCTTGAAGCATCTCAATTTCTCCCCTAGCACTGGCATTTACTTATAATAGACATTCGGTAAATGTGATTTATGATAGGGATGCCGTAGGCATTTTAGTTTCAACCCACTCCGGCAGCACATACTTAAACCTCTCTTTAACTGCTGCTTTTTATGGAGTGGTTTATAGAGTAGCAGACCAGCCAAGGTCTTCTTGTCTTTAGAAAGAAGCAGTGACTTAATTTGCCAAAGACCTCTTTATTCTTCAAAATCTTTGTTGTTGTTACATCAAAAAATATGTAGTAACACCCTGAATATGTATGTCATGTGTCCCTTTTAGCTACGTGTTCATTTTGTTAGAAAAAAAAATCAGGTGGAAGACAGTTGAGTGATGTCCAGGGAACTGGTCTGGAGTTGTTGGAACACAACTCTTTAGCAGCTTGGGTTACACTTCAAGTAAGCAGAGCACGATGACCTGAAGAGATACTCTTGTGATGAAAAGGTATGTCTGATGGAACTGGTAAGCTGGAGCTTTTCTGGCCAGCCATCAGCTCCAGAGACAGAGACTGGCAAGGGCTGGACGCCCATCATTTGGCTCTAGTCAGACAGTGGCTCAGTAGAAGAGGCAGGGAATGTAGCAAGTGGGAAAAAAAGTGACTTTAATGGAAAACACAATGCATTCATATTTAGATGAGTTAGATATGAAAGACTACCAGATACCACGTGAAAATGCTTCTAATTTGCAGGTGCACATGAAGATAGGTTGCTCAGAAGACAGGCTCTTCACGTAGCCATAAAGGCCACAGTCAAGCAAAGATGAGTAGTAGTTAAGACTTGAATGAGTATAGGGGATAGCTTAAATTGAGCGCAGAGAGTGGTGTTACGCAACAGAAAATTGTGAAACAATGGAAATTTCTGTAATTTTTAGTGCTATGCGCTCTACCATAGTAGCTGCTGGGTGTGAAATACCATAGGCAAGACTAAAGAACTGGAGTAATTTTGTTCTAACTTACTTAAATTTATGCAGCCGCATGTGCCAGAAGCTGCTGTCTTATTGGATGACATCTGTGTAGAATGAAGAAAAGAGATGCCTGGGAATGAAATCCTCAATCGTAGCAATATTGAATATCTGGGATTCTCTGCATGCATTCGCCCAGGGATATACGAGAATATACTTGCACTTCTGAGTTACTTTTTCCTATTTTTATTAAATATTTAAGAAAATATAATAATAAAAAAGAGCTTGTATTGGAACCCAACAGCTTCTCAACACATTTCTTTTGCTTTTCAAATTCCCAGTGACTTATTGTAGAAGGCATTCTTTTTGGTTGTCTAAACAAACTCTTTAAAAATTCAGATATTTCTGGACTACTTTATTTATATCAGATGACATTTATTGACTTTTTCTTGTAAGATTCAGTCTTAGTCGTCACACTATTTCACCATTCATTCCTTTTTCTTTTAAATGTCAATTATTTTCACTTGCCTTTTGGTTATGCGTGTTACTCAAATGCTGCATTTTCTGCTGTTTTTCATCAACTTTAGTTTCTATCTCTTATCTCTATAAAAATAAAGATATTAGTGAGGTTGATACCACTGAGTAGAACTTTACTCTTATTATTATTATTTTTATCTTCTCTTAGTCATTTAGGTCTACAATTTCTGGATTTGAATATTTGTATCCTGTCCTCTAGTCATATGAAGTGTTTCATGTTTATCTGTATCAGGAGATTCTGAAAGAAATAATGTTGGGCCTGGTGGAAGGAGGGAGGTGAGGTTAAATTAGTTGCTGATTTGCTCAGTTTCCACCTTATTTTACTGGTACAAAAACAATGATATCTCATTGTCTATATGTCATTACATTATAGAGATCTTTTTTATTTTATTTTACTTAATTTATCATGATTCTCTCATAAGCTTGTAAATCACACTATCCTCATTTTGAAGGTAAAGGAATCAAAAGGAAGTGAAATTGAATGACCTGCCCTAGGTCATAAATCTCGGAAGTTGGAAAGTTGAGTTAGTTGAATTAACTTTCCTAATGACAAATCGCCTCAAAAATCTATTATCTGCAAGCCTTCCTAACCACTTAAGTTTGCAAAAGTTTTCTGGGTTGGGATGTTGATTCATATTTACGATATGTGATGCATGTTGGAGCAAAGAAATTTGAAGCTTGTTTGCTGGGTCCGCATTGTCTTTCAAGGAACTGTAGAAGTACCCCCAGGCATCGTGGTGCTCCATCAACTATTCAAGCTGACAAATGCTTACCCCTGGGGAAAGAATAATCTAACATTAAACTAACATTTACCAAGCACTTAGGTGCTGGCATTTGAGGCAGGATATTTTGTATGCATGGTTTTATTTGTACAGAAGTCCTCTAAATAGACTATACATCACAGATCAAATTAAGTGCTTGAATTTCAATAACCGATCATGGTGACTGAGTCCCTCTTTCTGTAAAATGAAGTAAAATAAAACGTGGCTGAGACTCATATTAAAAAGAGAAACTGAATTTTGTAAAATCAAATGAGATTAGATGGCTTGGTTGCTCAGGAGACTGGCAATATACAAACACCACACTGATGAGTAAGAGTGAAGTATTAATAAGGCCTTGTTCCCATTACCAGCAATGGGATTGGCCCAAATGGATTAGCTCTGGAACTGCTTCTTTGTATATAGCAAGAGATTTCAAATTTTCCTCTTAGTTGCTAAATTCCAATGAAGATACTACTGAAGTGATTGTACAAGGTATGGTTTTTGATCCAAAAATCCCACCCAGGAAGCTTCCTGTCGTTCTCAGTAATCCTGTGACTAATATCGATTCATTAAAGAAGTATTTGAAGCAAAGGGTAGAATTAAGTTTCCTGGAGCCCAAAGTATCTATAATTTAAGGGGCAGAGTCTTTACAAAAGAAAAGAATACAATATTATACGTGGAAAATTAGACACAAATACAATGTTCTTGAATGATAAAATGAATCTCAAAGTACAGAAATTATAAGCCTGACAAAAGTTACAAAAATAAAAATGTACAGAAAAAATAGCATAATGCCTTTTTAATTAGCATGTTGCCATGATATTTTATTTATAAATGTTATTGGCTGCATAGTGGCTGATCTTCTCTTCTAATATTTTCTTAAATTAGCATTTTTTAAATAATAAACTAGAGACAATAGGGAGTTTATTTTGAATATAAACTAGAGAAAATAGGTAGTTCAATCTTCTCTCAGTTGACTGAAGTGCAGTTTTATAAAATGAGTCGTATAGTTTGGTTATGTTTTATTCAACTTCACAATTCATTGTTGATATTTTTATCAATTTAAATAATCCTTTTCAAATTGTGGAAGACATTTATTATGTCAAGTGCTGGGATTACAGGCTTGCACCACCATGCCCAGCTAGGACGTGGTGCATGTGGATCAAACCCAGGGCCTGTGCTTTCTAGGCAAGTGCTCTAATCTCTGAGCTATGCCCCTAGTCCTGTAAAAGTATTCTTGAAGGCCTGTTTGACATCAAGGTAAGCAATAACTTCACTCTTTATGCAAGTGACTGCGAGCCACACAATTTTATCCCCCAGGACACCATCTAAATGTAAATCTACCTTATGTATCTCAAAACTAGACATGACATGATTTAATATCCATTTTGCTGTTTAATGGAAGAGAGAAAGTGATGCAAAGGAAGTCTAATTGGAAAAGAACAACTTTCTTAACTAAGTATTGTGAAAAGTGTTTAACTTAGAAAATTAGAAAGAGAAAGAGAGATCACCGAGAGAACACAGTGCTAAGGCCCTTGTCTATTTTCCGGAAGGAAAGATAAAGGTAAGTGTTGTGAGTCCTTCAGAGTCTTCATAGTAAAACCAACTCTGCTGGCAGGATTGAGGAGAAGCTGACTGTTCCTGGGGAGCTGTGTCCTCATGGTGGGGAACTGGCTCTTCATTATCCTTGGTTCTTGGGCCTTTGATTACAGAATTTAGTCAACATGTATAAACGGCCACACAAAGTATAGGTAAAATTTATTAGAGTGCAAAAAGAGAGTTGTCTTCAAAAAAAAAAAAATAAAAATAAAAGGGTCAGTGCCTCTAAGGTACCGGCTCTTGATTAAAAGTTTGGACAATGAGAATTATACCTTCCTTCAACGAGAAAGTGGACTGTACAACTAAGAGTCTGCACAGAGTGCATATTTGAATATATTTTATTCACATGGGTGCCAGTTTTGGGGTTCAGGGAACTAGGACATAATGATCTTTATTAGCATTTTTTCTAAACTCTCAGTGTTCCGTTGGGGGTCTTAATTATGCAGAAAACTTGGAAAAAAAACACTTCTGAGAGAAATTTGAACAAGGTTTTAGTCCAAAGAGAGGGTCTGTGACGGTCTTTTTCTTGTATCATTTGGGCCGTAGGCTATGGTGCATGCCCTGTTCTGGAGGTAGAGGCCTTATGTCTCTACGTAGGGCAACCAGGAGTGTGTGCGATACGTGACTCTAAATTATTGTGCTCTATGGTATAGCTTTGGATCTGAGGTCTAACAATCGGTATAAATATATTATACACTGACATTTTTATGCCTTTAAATAAGTGTGCTATTTTGGGATTTCACCTCTTATTCCTCATGCCCACTAAAGTCCAACTACCTGGCTATCCTGATGAATTTAGAATAAAAGACCCTGACTGTAGTTTTGGCTCTTTGGTTGACTCATGATGTGTGCCGGAGGCAAGTTAATCAACCAAGCTTTCAATTATTGCTTTTTAAAAGCATGTATGTTGAATGGGTTGCACCCAAAGGAACCTTCTGTTTGTGACAGTGGATTGTACCAGAGCGACCCAGCTGGGTAACAGAATCTATACTGGCAGGAAGTTAGCACATCTGGGCATCTCTGTGCCGTTATGGAAGTACGAGCCTTGCTTCTGAAGAATGCAGTCACACAGCTCTGTTTAGGAAATGAAGGAAGAGTCTTTCTAGGTACGTTAGCCTTCTTTGCATCCCAGTGATCTCCTGTGTGTCACGTAGTGATTGATGAGGAGTTTGTTTCCATGGTGACCAATTCTCTCCTGTGTGGCAGCTGGAGAGCTTAACCTCACCCTGACCCAGCTTCCTCAGTTGGGCTGGGCATCCACTTAACCAAAGCATTTGGGGCAGGACTTGACAGCTCTGCACTTTGGGCCCTGGAATAGATTCCAGATGGAGAAGGGTGGGAGTATGGTGACCTACACTCACTTTGGGGTTAAGTTCTCAAGAGATATGTCCCAGAGAGAAAAGAACAATAATAGCAGAGGAATCTTGGGGTGCAGGTGGGAGCTCTTGGATATACTCTGGTGATATCACTGGTGATACAGCCCAGTATTGTTTCTCAATACTAATTGCTGATACTAAGTTTGACCTTCACAAGTGACCTTCTATCTTGCCTTGTCTTTCGTGCTAAGTTTATTCATCTCAGTCACAGTGATGGCCACCTCGTTGGCCACCCGTAGTCTCTGACTGTTTTTGCCTTTTCTCCACGTCTGTCATTGCATGAGCAAGATCCATTTGTTTGAATGGAGGGCTATGCCTAAAAGTTAACAGACAATGACAGCTGTGTGTGGGGATCCAGGCACAGAGTACATTTTAAAATAGAACTCGGCCACAGAGGGCATGCAAACACGGTGCTCGGGAGGCTGCCAGGGAATGCAGGCCTGCAGCTTGGGTTTTTCACGCCTCAAACTCATTAAACCCCCAGCCTGCATTTCACACATCGTCCCTTCAGAATCTCTGGCTTCCTTCCTTCAAGCAGAAAACACTTTTCTGCCTCAGGCGACATAATTGATCTGTTACCAATTCATTATTAATATTACAGTTTGTCCAGAATTTTCTGAATGCTACTGGGGAACATAATGTCCCTGTGGAGGGAAGAATTGCTCTGGTTATTAAAATTATTGGATTCTAGACACGTAGAGTCAGATGGGGATGCTAGAAACTGTGTCGTCCTGCTAACTAGCATCATTCTACAGCTTGGGCGAGAAGAAAACCCACGTTCCAGCAATGAGCTGGGTTACAGCCAAGAAAATTGAAACTGACTCAGGGACCTGTGTTAGTTTCTATTAAACCATTAAAAAATCATGATTTTTTTTTGAGATGGGGTCTCACTCTGTAGCCCAGGCTGGTCCTTGAGATCGTAATTCTTAACATCAAAAAAGTTTGTAAAGGTGTTTAGATATTATAGAAGGTAGGTAACCAATACAATCAACTAGCGAATCATCTGTAACATTACCTGCCATTGCAGTGCAGAGTTTGTCTGGGAAGTGCTAGAGACATCTCCTGATATTTTGCATCTCTGTTTTCACTACCCGGAGCTCCATGGGCAAACATCGCAATTCGTAACTGAATCTACTAATAAAGAGCACATGTACCATTTTTTCCCCCTCTGGAACAATGGAGGAAATAAAAGAACTTTTTTTTTCTGCCTTTGTAGGTTCAGTGTAGCAAGAATAAACACTGCTCCTTCCCATATACCGGGATTGTATAAGTAGCCTGATGATGGGCACACTGGGGGGTTTAGAGTTGGACCCTCCATGTCTGAATCTGAATCTTTGCATGGTCAAATGCACAACCTTCAGCAAATTATTTTGTGCATCAATTTTTTTTTTCATCCCAAACCCTAATATTTAGAGTGATAACTTTATAAAGTTGTTATGAAGATTAAATATGTGAATATATGTAATGTTATCTATAGGTTGCCTATGTTACTTTGTTCTGATTTTGTCCCTAGCTTCTTTGGCCAATTATTTGAAGGACTGCTTGTTAGAAAGAAATCAGATTAACATCTACTGGTGTACTTGCACACTCTTTAGATTCACGAGGGATTTGAGGTGGATTGGAGCCTCTGACCCTTTCAGCTTATCTTGTCCTTGTAAATCTTTCTCGCTGTCGTTTGGTCTTTTGTATCATTGGGTGCTATGAAAAATCAAGGATGGGATTTGGAAAGAAATGACTCTGGTCCTTCCCGCCCCTCTTCTGGGG
Source organism: Ctenodactylus gundi (assembly GCA_004027205.1). Classification (NCBI taxonomy): domain Eukaryota; kingdom Metazoa; phylum Chordata; class Mammalia; order Rodentia; family Ctenodactylidae; genus Ctenodactylus; species Ctenodactylus gundi. Next base: position 90,104 of record PVKB01005334.1, read on the forward strand.
GGGGCTGTGACAATGTGGGCAAACAATGGGCTGGGAGTTAGGACACTGGGTTCTATCTCTGGCTCAAGTTTGGCCATCACTTTTCTCTTTCTTTATCTGTTTCTAATTCTATGAATGAGCAGAATGGCTTCCTAAGGCCCTATAGTTCAGGATAGAAGCATTGGAGTAGATAACTTTTCTTTTCTGCTGTTTCTTCCTGTATAGTTCAGGAAATAGAAGAAAGAAACAAAAAGCAGTCTCTTCGCTTCTTCCCTCCTGTCTTCCAAACCTAAAGCACAAAATCCTGAAGTTCCACACAAAGGGTGGTGCAGTCTCTGCCCCCTCTAATTACCTCCGATTAAGGCCCCAGATCCCTCCTGTCTGCACACTGTGTCATTTAAGATTCTCTCTGGCAGTGCCTCCGCCAAGGACGCAAGCCATCACGCTCATTTCTGTTGATGTTTATGTTGAGAAAGTAGATAATCCTCGCTGCAGTGACAAGTTGATTGAAGTAAGTAAAAACCAAACAGGGTTTAGAATTCTAATTGCTGACAGATTCATAATGGTGTGTGAGGACTGGTGTCTGCATGGCTGGCCCTGGGTTCAGAGCAAAGTGTGAAGTCAAAGAGTATATTGTTTCTGGTATGAAATGTCTCAGCCCCAGAGTTGTTTCTTATTGAGCAGAGGCATGGAGAGGAAATGCAGCCAGAACTCCTTATATATACGAGGAACAAGGATAAGTGGCTGGACCTGCTAGAAGAAAAAAAATGTGGAGGTGACTCTAAAAGGAGGACATGGGAGCTGTCATGAGAGGGTGACATCATCATACTTGGGACAAATCACTTAGTTTCTTTGATCTATCTAGTAAATTGTGCATGTATGTAATATTGAAGATGTTTACGGCTTCGTTGTCTTAAAATTGTTTTCCATTACTTCTTTTAAAGAAGAATAATGTATAATCACACAAAATCGTAATATCTTTGATTATAAGAGGTCTTTAAATCTCTTACACTACAGAGAATATGCACTGCCTGTTGAAATTTATATGTCTCTATGGAATTATACCCAATAGATCGCAAATTCACAAACATGTATGTAATACTGTCACTGGATTGACAGGAGGAATGTGAGACTGGAGGCTAGGAAAAAAACTTCATCTGTATCTGCATAATTTTATTTATTCTATAATGTTTGAAGTAAATATAAAAGAACACAAATAGCTTTTAATTGCGGGTAATAGGAAACAGGTATTTAAAATACAGTTCTGCCTCTACTTGAGTAAATTTAAGAATGAAGTGGACAAAATGTTATTGCTCCTTCAAAGTCAACTTCTCCTATTCTTTTCCCCCCTTTTTATTGATATGTCTAAGTGCAAACTTTAAGGTTTACAATGGAGTTGAGCAGAAGGTGAAACATCGCATGGTCTCTCTGATATGAGAAATCCAGATCACAACTCCTATGGAACTTAAGATGAAAAACAAAATGAAAGAGGGGGCCAGGGTGGGGCCAGAGGGAGGGGGTAGGGGAAGGGACAAAAGGAGAGTGGGAAAGCCCTTGTCACCTTGACAAGATATGTTTGTGCACAAAATGCTCAACTCATATTCTATATAATATGTTATGAGTCCATGAGATAACTTCTTTGAATCCCAGCTTTCTCATTTATAAGAAAGTACAATTAGATGACACCTAATTTCTTTGGAATTCTCCAATTATATTTCTTAAAAGAAGATAACATGGGTGGCTAATTGAAATAGCATGTAGAATTTATTATTTTAAACAAGTAGGCTGGACGATTTTGTCAAGACCCTCTTTGAAACAAAAGTGATAGCTTTGTTTTCCCTCCAATATCTAGACATTGTATATACACACATGGTTGTAAAGTCTAACATCTAATATTTTTCTCTTGTGTTGACCTGTGTCAGCAGAAACTTCCATATTGATTAAGAGGAAAGTGTTGATTATTTGGGGTTGAGAAGAAAAAGGACTCTTGGGCTGAAGTAAGGTTTGGGATTTAGATGACCCAGACTTCATCCTGACTGCCACAATTTCTACTTGTTTGATTTTGACCAGTACACTGACGACTCTCTAGGCCCTTATTACTTTTGAGAAGTGGTTGACCCAGGTGAAGTTTAAAGTCCCTTTTGTAATAAAAATATGTTTTACTTGATAATAAACTATTGGAGATTGGTTTGAGGTGGACATTCACAGAGAGGAGGATGGAAGAGGTGCTTGTTGACTACTTTAAATCTGATGCACACAATTTTATTTTGCAAATAGACTCAAAGTGCTCCTAGTGAGCAGACTGGATGTGTTCATTCTGGAATTCACCTAGAAGCCAAGGGACCTACAAATTTGCTTCAATCTGTTTTTTTTTTTCTTTCCTTTTCTTTTCTTTTCTTCCCTTTATCATGTACACTGTGCCCTGCACTCATCTGTGCGGCTCTGGATTTTGGAACTAACTCTGTATCCTGAGCATTGCTATTTCCAAGTTTTGATCATATGTGATAAAGTGTAGTTCATGGCTTTTATCTGATTTCTTAACCACTCCTGTTTTCAGAATCACCACTCAGAAAAGCTTCCAATAGCATTGGTGTTTAAAATCCTTTGGGATGGGTCACTTTAGTTATGAGAAGCATAAATATATAATCCTTTTACTCAGGTACCCGTTACTATGCGGATCTGGAGTTAAAAACTCTCGCTACTCTGAAAATGAAGTATGAAACTTCATTTTTAGAAATAAACTTTAATTGTGTACTCTGATTATCTTAGTTTCTTTCTGTATATCCTTTTCTCACAACGATTTGTCTTTTTTCCTAGAATTATCTTCTAAAATTTATACAAGTTTTTTTTTTCCCCCTGTAAGATGCTGAGAAGCTTCAGGCATATTATGAACTAATAAATTGACAGTTTCTAGATGAAAGAAAATGCAGAGACAATGATTAAAGAGCTTCTGTGCTAGTAAAACGAATAATAAGCACCCAGAGACGTCTTAGGATAAGGGATCCCGGGGGGCATATTTCGAAGTCCATCGAGTGGCCAGGGGTTGGTTCGCTCCGCGAGAAGAAAACACCATAAATCACTCATGCTTTATATTTCTCCCCGCCTAAAGAGACAGAGACTGGAGCCACGACTCTAGTCTTTGCCAAAACTTTAAACCATGCTTCCAAGAAGTCTCAGGGTTCTGAAGTTGAGACCACTGAACTGGGTTTCCAGTGTCAAACTCCAACCTGAATGTTGATACTATCTTACTAACTCATGCACAGTAAAGTAGGATGGCTCTCTATCCTTCCACAGCTATTGCCTTTCAATCACGACTTCTGTGTTATGGACAATATCGTGAAGTTCAGGAAGAGGTGCTTGTTGGCTACTTTAAATCTGATGCACACAATTTTATTTTGCAATTTTTTTCACATTGAATCCTTTTGTGAGCTTTTAACACTTACCTTTTCGCAGCTGCTGATCTTTAACAAAATGTGTCACCCTCATCAGCTTAGAGTGTCATTGACAGAGAGAAAGCAGAGCCAGGATTATTGTCACTGTTGATGGACCATAAAGGAGACAAAAGCTGATGACAGTGGCCTGTGGGGACGAGGTGCCAGGGATGCTGTGTTTCCTGATCTGCTGACAGTCAACACGTGCTAATGGAAATCACCTTCTGCACTTTGTTTCCATCTCAGGCCTGGAGAAAGGAGAGTGAAACGCTGAAAAGAGACTTGGGGTTGTACCTGAGAGAAATCACATGTCTTCTTTAGGGGTTGCTTTTATGTAACTCTATTTCTTGCCTTTTAAATAGTAAAAAACAAAATATTCAACTGAACTGCTCATGTTTGGACTCCAGTGAGAACTATCTCAATATTTGGCTTGGTGAATGGAATTATGAGGTGTGTTCTTATTTGAATATATTTAAATACACAAAAACCTGGAGCCAATGAAACATCACGATCATATATAGTCACTGAAAGTTATTGCTGGAAGCTGAATTCAGTTTTTTCATTCTGAGGTCCATTTTCGAGTTGGACTTAGCATTCAACTCCAGATCCACTCTTTTATGCATGCACATTCTAAGATATGGCAGTCAGCTGACAATTCTCAGTCTCCAATTTGACTTAAAGAAAAGAATAGTTGTTTTCTAAAATGGTGTTAAAGATTAAATGAAACAATGTAGGTAAAGTACATAACACAATGGCATGAACAGGTTATATGAATTTAATATTGCTGGCTATTTTTTTCCTGGGCTGGGGGAATGAATCCAGGGGCTTCCCACAGATCTGCTGCCCAATCCCTATTTGTAGTTTTTATTTTTGAGACAGAGTTTCATTAAATACCTAAATTGCTACAACCGGGCTCAAATTTGCTCCTTCCTGAGCCTCCCAGAGTGCTGGGATTACATACCCGAGACTCCACAAACAGCTAATCATTACCATCAGTATTGCTATACTCGCAATTGATGGCACAGTGGGGTCGCATACATAGTCCCTGGAGAAGAGTTCGTCCATGGAGATATTCTTTTATGAAGATAAGAGAGAAGCAAACTTGATATTAGCACCCACTTTTGTGATTACAAACATTTTAAAGTTCCATAATACTCTCAGGTTAAGGGTATGTTCTGTATCTTTGAGAGACTGTTGAAAAACCCTGATGGTCCCTAATACATTCCTGGCAACATTCTTTGTCCTTCACCCCCATGCACCTGCCTGCTGCTTCCCTCCTCAGGGTCTGAGTGGTTGTCCCCTCGTCCTTGGAATGGTCCATGCTACTCTTCCAGGTGCATCGGGAGTCCCTCCTCTGCCTGACACATGCCTCTACAAACCTTTTCCTGGTTAACTTGTTTATTCTTTGAGTCTGTAATCCCTCAGATAATCTAGAAAGCCACCTGTGTTACTATTTCAACGGCATTTAGCAAGCAGCGAGTTTGGATTCCCTCTTTCCTTGCCTCTATTCGTGCCTTGGTGAGACACAGGCCTTCAGGCGTGGGACTACGTTCTGTTCACAGATTTGCTTCCAGTTTCTGAACCAAATTTCGGCTTTGTGGCAGCTGCTCCGTAAACATCAGCTGAGCTGAGCGAATGATTCACACTGTAGTATTCTCCCTGCACCAGAAATTCTGCAGCCTGATCAGAACGAAAGCTTCTGTTCCTCTCCTGGTTGCTGGTGAACAGGAGGATTCATGCCAGGAGCTGCACTTACAGAGCAGTGTCGAACTCACAGGGCAGCAATTTCCGCAGGAGGGACACGTTCAAGCCTCTGAATTCACATAGCCAGGGTTTAGGAGAGAGCAGGCCTTGCTTTGAGAGAGGCCTAGTGTATCAATAGTGAGCCATGGGAAAGAGAGGAGAGTAGTGATTAGGTCTCTGGACTAGGCAAGGTGTGTGATTTCCATTGTCTCTCTGGATAATCCTTTCTTATACTTTCCCATGACAGCTTACAATAAGGTCTCTTAATTGTGCTTGGGTTTAGAGCATGATCCTTTGAATGTATAATTATCTCCATTATTCAAAACCGAGGAGACACGTGCCAGCCAGAGAAAAAAATTAAAAAGAAAAATGTAGCCTCTAGCAGAAAACTGAGCTCAACTATCTGTTTCTTCCCCCCACTGTCGCCCACAATTTGGCTTTCCCCAGTTACTGCCATCGCAGGCAATGGCCCACATCCCTGCATCAGTGGCTATCAAAGTCAAGCAGCAAACAGGTACCAGTAGGAACAGAGAATGAACACTGTGACCAAAAGGACTATGGCACTCTGTAGCTTGAACCGGGTTATAGTGCCCCGTCACATTGTCCTAGGTCATGTGCTAAGGCAAAATGAGTTTGTCACTAATTAAAATTAGTGTCTTTGTTTTCCGTTCCCCTGCCCTTAGGAAATATATTATTGATTTATGTTCCTCAATCCCTTTGACTAATGGCCCTGTTTTATAACTTAGTCACTAGTGGGTACCCTCCATATTATCCTCAGGCCATGTGATATAATGAGAAAGACTTTCAGTGGGATTAAGGTAACTGGATTCCTGACTGATTTATGACATGGGCGAGTGTGGGCATCTTAAGTTTCCTTATCTTTAAAAGAAGGCACTGATTTTCCTTAGAGAGAGGACACTTCTTTTTCTGTAATGAACCAAGTAGTAAAGATTTCATATTTTTCAGGCCACGTGACCTCTGCTACACTTGTCTTTCTTTCTTTTCTGTTGCTCTCTAATGACCACAGATGACAATACAGGTGAGTGTGATTGTTTTGGTGAAAGTTTATTTATAGACATTGAAATTAGATATTTCATATAATTTTTATTAGTCATAACGTAATATTCTTTTGACATTTTCCCAGCTATTTGGGTTTAAACCTAAATAATCCCCTAAAGTCTCATGTGTTTGGAAGATGATTGGATCCCAGGTGCCATTCTCACCAGTGAATTCATCTATTGACGACTTCACGTGTCCTCAGGATGTGAGGTCTGGAAGGGGAGATGGGCCACTGAGGACATGACCTGAAAGAATTTATCTTTGTCCTTGGTCCCTCTCTCTATTTCCTTAAACATCCCTTAAATAGCTGTCCTCCACCCAGGCCCTCTGTTATATCCTCCCAATATTTCTGGTTTTGCCTGGAAACCAGCTCCCCATGCATGGAATGAGACCTCTGAAACTATTAGCTAAACCTCTTGTCCTTCAAGTTGCGGGTGTTGGGTATTGTGACCCCGTGAGAGGAAAGGAGGAAGACCAATCACTTACACACGTAAAAATCATTTTTACCTGATGAGCAGTACGGAAGTCGGTGGTAGGACAGATTTTGCCAATCCATTATGTGCACCAAAGATCTCAGGGGAAAGTCTATAAAAGTTTAGGAAAGATGTGTATTGTAGCAAGTATCGGCACATCCTTTGTTCCTTTGATCTGATTTGTCCTTTTCCCCCAATATTCAACTTCTTTTCAATTTCAAGTGTCACTTAATATAGGTGTGCTTAATATAGGCTTTTCATTTGTTAAGGGGATTTTTTTAAACTGAAAAAGTTTTAATAATAATAATCTTGAAGTTCTTCATATTCCCTCTTTACGAGCCCCAGGAACTTGCTGCAGCTGATATTCAGCTTGTCAGATGACTCTGGGCCACCAAGGACTGAATAACATTTGTAAAATTTTATTTATTCGTGGCCATGGCAAGGAGCTGAAGCATGAATAGTACAAAGGATTGAGTAGAAAGTCATTGATGGTACATTTGGCTTCAAAATGCATCGTGGGTATTTTTTCCTCAGAAGATTTACCTTCCTAATCCATTTTGCTGATACGAAAGTGAGTTTGCATTACCTGAGCTCATAGTGGATTATGGTAGAATTGGGATGCAGAGCAGAGATGTGCTGGAAATGCAGTAAAAATGACACTCCAGGTTAGGTCTTCCTCCCTGAGCCTCTTGAGTCTCCCAGGTAACCGAAATGTTTTCTCCCTTACCGGCCTGTCACTGCACCCTCTCTTTGGGGACACTGGATTGTCTTCTCATTCTGGTTATACTTCCTTGGCTTTCCCACTACTGAGACTTCCCTGATGACTCCCAAGCAGTGACTAACCACTGTGTGAGATCTCGGGGGCAAAACACAATTCTTGCAACCCATACATGCCCATCTAAACAAAACAAAATCATACTAGAAACATGAGTTTTACAATTTCAATTGAATAGGTGATTGACTAATAAAATAAAAACAAATAATCCTGTGCATCTGTCTTTAGGGAATTCTGAGAATATCCTTAAAACATTGTTAAAAGAGGACAGGACTATTTGAAATTGAATTTTTTAAATCTTGGATTATAAATGCTTGTTAGTTCTTCATTTTTTTTCCTCAAGAGGAATACAATCCATTCTATATTTGTTTTAGAATGCCAAGTGAGATTTATAAAATATAACTGATGTGTTCATTTCGGCCCTATCTCTTGGACCCCAAAACTATTCTTTCTAGCCTCAAGACCTCAGGGGAACTTACTATCTCACAAGCTCAAATACATAAAAGAAAAAAAAATATATTTAATTTTTGAATTTTAAAACAGGCTTTTCAAAGCCCGTGGTAGAACAGAAAACCTTCAAAGAAAATACTTTTGCACTTCTAGGAGACCAGGCATTTTAGAGAGTAAAAATAAAGGGTGTAGCATGGATCCATATAAAATAGATATGGTTTTCATAGCAGTTTTCATATCGGCTATGATTAGAAAAAATGAAGTTTTGGGGAAGGATGACTGAGCTGAGAACTGGTGAAGATCTCTGAACTTATTAAATTGAAGGAGCTAGGCAGAGAATGGCAAAATAATACGCTTCCCTACAGAGAGATGACCGGACACTCGAGGCCACCAGGACCCTGCTTTATTAATGAGGTAGTGGGGGGTTCTAGAGTAACCCATGGAAGCACAAGGGAGCAGCTCCCAACAGGAACTGTGTTGCATCCGATCTGGGCAAGACTAAAGACCTAGCTGAGAAGTCACTGGAGCCCCACAGTGGCATGGGAGGTAGCTAGAAAGGACAAGTGCATTCCCGCATAAGGCACAGAGAGAACAGTTTGTGTTCCGGCTTGGGGACCTGGGAAAAGCCTCATGGCTGGTAACACGCAGTTCCAAAGCCAAAAGAGACGTGGGGCATGTGCCGAGGTTCTTATGACTGTTAATTATGATATGTTGGTTTGACTGGAGTGAGAAACACGCACAAGTCTAGTAGAGCAGAGTTCTGCATGTGCTCTCCGGTTTGATTGACAAATATGCCTACAAACCGAGGGAAAAACCCTACTCACTCTGGTTTTAGGTTGCACCAATCAATAGGCTAGAAGTATGAATGAAATTGAAAAAAAAGAAAGAAGAAAGAAATGAGAATGTGTCTGTTTTTAAAGAGGGGCGTCTTCGTGCGCTGGTGCCTCTGTTTCCCACCACCTCCTTTCGGCGTGGCTCTCTGCTTCTGCAGCCTTCCACAGCAGACGCGCACCAGCAGTCCTCCCGCGCGCTTGGCGTGCAACTGTCTGCTTGACTCCCACAGTTACTGGGCTTCCGTCTCCTCGGGCTGAGCAGCTACCGGACCCTCTAACCCAGAGGCTGTGGAGTCTCTTGCTGCGGATGCTACAAGGCTTCCTAAGAAAGTTCCAGCCCCACGTTTGTGGGAATTGTTTCCTTTTACTGTGCTGCTGGGATTAAACCGAGGCCTCCCTGTTCGGCTACATCCGCAATCCTACTTATTTATTTTGATACAGTCTCGCTAAGTCATTAATTTGACCAAATTGGCCGAGAACTTGTGACCCTCCAGCTTTGACCTCCAGGGTACTGAGATTACAAGGGTGATCCACTATACTAGGCTTACCTGTAGTATAGGCTTTTTAAAAAATTTATTTTTCCCCATTTTATTGATATGCATAAGTGCAAAATTTAAGGTTTACAATGGAGTTGAGCAAAACACAGGGAGTCTCGACTACATCAAATACTGTTCGAATCACTTGAGATTTGAAAATAAGGGAAAGAGGTGAGAAAAGATAAAATTCTTCCCTTCGGGAAGCATTTTGTTGGTTGGGAGCTCATGGAGTGGAAGTTAAAAAATGGAAGAAAATAAATACAATAGAGGAACACATGGCAAATAGACACAGGCTCTGGAGAACAATAAAAAATATCAGGAGAAGATTGCTGAGGGGATGTCATTGATTTTAATTTCAAGGGAAGTCGTACTGAACACAGGTGTAAAGGGTATGGGGAGAGGCGCCATGGAGAGTCCTGGGGAGAGCAGATGAAGAGTCAGGAAACAAACCTACATGTAGAATATGGAGAAAGGGAGCTGGAGGAATGGCTCAGCGGTTAAAGCGCTTGAGCAAGCGCTAAGCCAAGCGCTACGTACCCGAGTTCAATTCCCCAGCACCACATAAGCTGGGCGCTGTGGCGCACGCCTGTAATCCCAGCACTCAGGAGGCTGAGACAGGAGGATTGCCGTGAGTCCAAGGCCAGACTGGGCTCTGAAGTGAATTCAGGATCAGCCTGGACCACAGAGCGAGACCCTGTCTCAAAAAAAAAAAAAAAGTTAGAATATGGAGAAACCACAGAGGCTGGAATAATCACCAACGGGTAATTTAGAGGGAAGACAGGATGCCAAGACCAGGAGATCACATGCATTAGACAAAGGAAAGTCACGCAGTCACTGTAGGCTTTACCTCTTGGCTCCTACCACAAGGAGACAGGAAGCCTTTCACCTTTTTGAGCAGACAACCACGCAGTATGACTTAATTTTTAGCAGGATCACTTTAGATCCGTTGAGTTAACTGCTTACAGGGCTCAACAAGGAAGCAGAGACAATATTAAGGAAGCTATGACAATAATTCAGATAAGATATAATGGTGGCTTTGGTGGCTTGGATAAAGTGTTGCTATGGAAATTCTGCATGCTTCAGGATGATAGAATTGTCACTCTTTTGACTGAGTGTCAATGTGGTTTACTAGAAGAATAAAAGCCAAAAACAACTTCATAGTTTCTGGCCAGAACAACTGGAAAGCTAGAGTTGTTACTTATAGTCTGAGAGACAATGAAAGGAGACAATCTGGGGTTATGAGACATAGGAATTGATCTGGGACATGGCATGGGTGGGAGGAGGAAGGGGTGAGGGCTAGTGTACAAAGGAAGGGGTTGTGAGGAGGGAAAGCAGAGGGGTCCTTGAGTATCAGTGTCAGTAGGAGATGTGCAAACATCTTGGCTGTATCCACTCGACCTGACAAAGCTTAGGCCCAGAGCCATCCCTGTGATGGAGCACCAGCTTCTCAGGGCTCAGATGCAACTCTTGCAAAGACAGAAGGGCCTTCCTGACCTGGTGAAGACAACATTTAGACTCAATTTACTAAATACTGCAAGAAAAAAAAAATGGAATTGGTTGGATTCAGAGAAGAGGCATCGAGATTTAACTACTGCGACCCATCTGAGGAATAGGAAGCTGAGTTAGAGTGGTGCCTTAAGTGAGATGATTTTGGTGCGGAAGATTAATTTGTTAAGTACTATATAGTCTCTCTGACTTGGAAAACCCAGAACACAGACATTCTATAGAACCACATGAAGTGATAGCCGGAGTTGGGGGAAGGGAT